>SJJU01013149.1:0-13491 GCA_012932125.1 Conopomorpha cramerella
ACGGTTCACCAAGCGTATTTAACCCAACGTGACAGGGCCCATCGCCGTTATAGGGTTCACACACCTTGTGGTGTGCAGGTTTCATCACGATGTTGTCCTTCACCGTACGAGCGTTGCGATGCGTACATAGGCTCTGAAAACAGAGTCCCATTGGTACACGTCTAGTAGCCGGACTCGAACCCGCGACCTCCCGGTTACAAGTCAAAGTCAAGTGAACCTTTTTGACCCGTGGTACATCTAGATGTACGTGTGTTCTGGTAGGGCCACAAGATTTTACGTGGCCCACATGCACCTACCTACTATAGGTACAATATACCACGGAAAAAGAGTAACCGTGGAACACCCACCACCACGGTCCACAAATAACCAAACAAGCTAATGTCAAGCTTCGATTTAGATTTTGGTCCACTAAATGGGACCTCGAGGGTTTCTCATAGCTATGATAGGACCTACTTATCCACTTCCTATGTATGTCTTTACACAGCCTCCAGGGGTCAGACTGGGTTATGTTAGCCTAACACCAACTAAAACCCCTCCGGTTGCCTTCGGCGGTCCGGGATATCCGTTCTTTCTCTCTCAATCTACGACATAAGAGGTCACTACTGCAGGCCTAGACTAGAAAGACATGACAAGACATACCAGGAACTGCCATTGGTTGATACAAGCTTAGTTGCACAACAGTGGCGTGCACACCATATAAGCAAAAAAACACTGCCTACCTTACTTAGTATTTTGGCTACCCGACCTAATAAAAGAGTTGTTGCTAGATCTATTTTTGTTGTACTCACGACATAGACTAACGAAGTACTGTGTTTTGTGAGTAGATAGGTATGGGTACCTAGGTATATTTCGTAAAGACAAGTTACCTACATAAGAGTCAATCCTTGGGATTATTGCCTACCTCGTCGTAAGTCAGTGCACGCCACTGTTGCACAATGTGTGACATAGCAGCCAATCACAGCGCGCATTTGTTCTATGTCTTGTCTTTCTTGACGCGCTTGCTGGTTACTGCAGGTTTCTGTATCAATTTTCGATTGTTAATTAGAATGACAGATGATTGACAATCACCGTATGCATTGCATATCACGTAAATATTGATTGAAGGTGTTGCAAGAAGTTTCGGTCAAAGATGGTTGTAGTCGAGTCGCGTTAAATATGCTGTACATGATTTTCGTAAATAAATCTGTTGTATGTGTGGGTGAGCGCGATCAAGTATCAGTCTCTAAACTGCGCACACTAGGGCAGTCTGAATAAGAACCGCGAATCGGACACAAGCATCAACTGCTTGCGCGCTCAACCATCTCATACTAAAGCCAAAACACTCGTGGTGTAACCTTTATTTCACACCCCCTCTCAATGGTCGACATAGAACACCGTAGCGTCATATTTTGGCAAAATACCAAACTCATTCCCCAAGTTTAAAAAATAATACAGCGTTTACTAAAGATTTTAACAATTTATTACAGGTTTCTTCTAGACAATCTTTAAATAGAGATAGCACTTAAGTGAAGTATACAGTATTTGAAACATTCTGAAAAGCAGTTCAGTTCAATTTTACATACATTTTATACATATATATTTGTTTTATGTCACAGAGGATAATTTTTATTTTTTTGGGGAAAACATTATTTTTTTTAAGAAGTCATTCGTAACAGATAAAATGAATAGATAGATCACAGTCGTAGAACACTTCAGCCGAGTACTATGAAATATTACTGATACTGGCACGTTTTTTATTTAAGAATATACATACTTTTATTTTTTTTTTATTATTAGGCCATTTCGCACATTCGACTCTTAGCACATTGAAAACTCAACTCTATTGCGCAAACTCAGCTTTTATATTGATCTGAAACGAAAAACAATAACACTAGTCGCATTTCTTTCAACACACGCGGCGAAGGACGTCCTAATTGAGGGCTCCTAGCCCTGGGTTATACAAAATAATGAGGCGGGATACTGAGGAACTAACGGCGCTAGTATCGAGTGTTCAAAACCACGTGATTAGTAGACTTTGAGACTTTGTTTTCAATCCCATCTGTCCACAAACGCCCCAGTTATTTGTAGTCAAGGAGTGACGTAATAGTTTTCATAAAATGCACAATGTTTTTGTAGAACTACCTTAGTACATAAGGATCCTATCTAAGGAAACTAGCGCCATCGAAAACAAAAATACACTTCACGCCTTTTAATCCCAAAGCGGGGTTGGCTGAGGCATTTGTTCAGCAATTTCCCACAATTAGCCATGTACCTCAAATCTTAAGTGGTACATTTTTCTGCCTTTTCGTATAGGATTAAGCATCATTTTCAAATGTTACTATGAGAACCCCTACATGAAAGTAAATATTTGTCGAGTTATTGAATTTCAAACTTAATTTTTCTACATACAGTGGTTATGGCTTAAAAAACTATTATTACAAAACTATTAATTCACCAAATGTGAAAATATTATCAAATCAATACAACTATACGTCAAATCTTCCGTCAATCAAGTAAATAACGACTATAACGTCTCTGTCTCGCCTCTGTACATAAAAACAAACCTTGCGGAAGACTTGCAGAGAGCCAGAGATGGATTTCATTGAAGTATTATTATTATTTTCACAAATACCTACAAACTTGAAACACAAACTGTTTGACAATCAAACGCCAATCTTAATTGAAATCATTTATTTCTTGTAGGTACAAGATATTACAATATCTTAGAGCCATTACGCACTGTATGTCGAAAAATTAAGTTTGAAATTCAATAACTCGACAAATATTCACTTTCATGTAGGGGTTCTCATAGTAACATTTGAAAATGATGCTTAATCCTATACAAAAAGGCAGAAAAAAGTACCACTTAAGATTTGAGCAATTTCCCACAATTCACCATGCGTATTTAACCCAACGATATACATATATAGGTGGTGTGCCCTTAGGCGTACAGTCGGCCAAGAATCTGCTCTATCACCCTAAGGTTGAAACTCATATGAATGTCATGAAACATTAAGGTTCATTGTTCACTTGTCACAATATACAAACTCTACCTTATTGAAGTTTTAGTGACGCAGGAAGTATCATCGAAACTGATAGACAATTTTCTTGGCCGACAGTACATAAATCGAAAATAATTATATTTAATCATGTCATAAACATTATGTCAAAGGTTCGGTTCACATCATTACGAAATGGTTTTTAATACATATTTTTATTTTATTTGATGACCCTATCTTCACTAGATGAACACTTAACCCGACACTGAATACAAATCAAGAGACACTATTGAAAATAGCAGCCTGAGAACAATGGGGAATTTTCTTTGACGTTTTTCTGATAGATTTTCGTGCTTAGAACTGTCATACTTTCCAAACAAAGTTTGACAGTAATGACAGTTCTTCGCCCATAAATGTGTCAGAAAAACGTCAAAGAAAATTCCCCATTGAGCTGTGACCATTTGTCACGGACTCTTCTCTGCGGCTTCAAACTAATCGATGCGTACAAACCTAAGTCAAAAATTCAATTTTTAGAACATGCTCAGACCAAAAACAATTGCAGACCGTTCAGTTATTTTACAACTTATTGTATGTTGTATGATGTTATCAGTGGCGTGCACACCACATAGGCAAAAAGACTCTGCCTACCTTAGTATTTTGGCTAAGCGACCTAATAATAGAGTTATCGCTAGATCTTTTTTTGTTGTACTCACGACATAGGCAAACGAAGGTCCTGTGTTTTGTGGGTGAGTACCTGTGTTTCGTAAAGACTAGTTACCTAAATATAGGTGTCAATCCTTGAGGATTACTGCCTACCTTGTCGTAAAAGCCTGTGCACGCCACTGGATGTTTATTACAAATAATGTTAACTGCGAACGGTTAAATACAGTCCAAATCGGTGAAATTACGCGACGTATTTTTTTTAAACACAACGAACAAGCGTTTGACCACCATCCTGCCTGATGTTAAGCAGCGATGTGGTTCACGATGGAGCACACTTGGTGTGTTATTACAATTTATTTGTTAAATAAAACAATAAGGCTTACAATACTTTACCAATTCGCGCTTATTGCTAGTTTTCTGAAGAGTTATTCTACCTTTGCTGTAATAATATCATGTAACATAACAGCCATAGGTAAAATAACTGCGAACGGTATGTAGACTTGTAATCCAAAACTGACATATAGAAGAAAACGAGTCGACAATATGAAAATATGCAAGAGTGAAAGAGTAAGACAATCCTTTACCTACAAGACTGTCTCTTACAGCAGAGCAAAGTTTTATCCAAACTGTAATTTTGGTAGTGTCAGTTTGTTCCAGAAGTACAGAATTTTTCATACATTATGGTGGAAAAGAGATAGATAGTGCTACGCAGTTTGTAGTCTAGTTGTGATTGGTCTGAACACCCATGTTTAGACAGCGCTATCGGTTTAGTATCAGTAATTCAGTTAATTTTGTTCCGTGTTAAACCAAAGTCAACCTTTGTTTGTACAGAAGAAGGACCATTTTAATTTTGATAAGACACATGACAATTTCTGTTGTGACTTTAACACCACCAAATAGGGTATATTTTCAATTAACTACGGGAAAAAATTACTGTACTACTGGAACTACCATATGACATCTGTGTCTGAGAGGGCAATGTATGTAACCAAACGACACATTGTCATTCCTTGACTATAGTAAGTTAGTATACCTCAACAATTTCACGAAACAACCATTTGATAGGGCACATGTACCGAAACAAAAGTAACTTGATTTGGCTGGGTTATATCAGAATCGACAAGTCAATTGTACAATTCGAATCGGAAAATTACTCTTATCGCCTACGTCGTAGAGTTGAAAATGGCTACTGCTTGAGAACTCGATAGTGTAGCGTGAATTCCACGTTGGATTTCCATATGAAGTGTCTTACAGTGCGCAGGTCCATGTTTGGGTCGAGTACCTGGAAGGATTAATAAAAACCGTGTTATACTAGCAATAACCCTGTGGTATTACCCGCAGATTATCCCGTTACAGTATGTGAATTTCGAGACCAAATTATAGCTTTTTTTACAATATATTTACGTGTTTCTCAGCTATTATATGAAGGGTAGGTACAGGCAAAGAACAAGGCATGTCACATTTTTTTTTGTTTTCAATTGGAAGAAACTTATTGTCTATGGTACTTTTATTCCGAATCATTAGCTTTTAAAGAAAACACCTAGATAGTGCAAAAAAGGCGGCTTTGTTTTTGGTTGAAAGGAAAAAAACTAGGAATGTCCATGACTTTCAAACTTTTGAATGTGTATTTCTCAAAATCAACTCATTAGGACATTCCCTATTCTTTTCCTGTACCCTTCATATGCATGTATTAAACATATAAATCTTCCTCAAGAATCACTCTATCCATTAAAAAACCGCATCAAAATATGTTGCGTAGTTTTAAAGATCTACACATACATAGGGACAGACAGCGGGAGGTGACTTTGTTTTATACTATGTATTAGTGTGTTATTACGCTTATTAAGCTATATTATTATTGTTCCATTAAAATTCCCACAGATTTTTTTGCACGAATTACTTAATTCTAGACTATACGGCCCGTTATGAAAATAATCTACAGCCCTCCTAGCAAAACGCTCCACGAAAGACATGACAAGACATATCAGGCACTGCAATTGGTTGAAACAAGATGAGTCGCACGATGTATGACATAGCAGCCAATCACAGCTCGTATTTGTTCTATGTCGTAACTTTCTTGACGCGCTTGCTAGGGTTGCTGATTGATTAACCCACTGTACTCGTTATTTTAACCCTTAATCAAACAATTGCCAGTATATTGCCACTTGACCAACACATACTTTGAACCTTATTGAATATCATCACTGGAGTTATCTAATGGTTTCAGAGTCGTTATCCGAGAATAATCACATAAGGTATGTAGCACTACCAGGACACATACATACATACCTATTTGAACATTAAACAATAATTTCACATTGTAGGTACTTATAAGCTAGATTTTACGATAAACATCACCCGGGTTTATGTGATGGATTATTAATAACAAACGTCAATAGAGTCCATGAGAAAAAGACCTAACCATGTCTGATTAAGGGTTAAACTTTTTTACTTGTTAATAAAAGTCAAAACCAGTAGAGAAAGTAAGTATTCACCTGGGCGTTAATCATTACATAGTATAAAACAAAGTCGCCTCCCGCTGTCTGTCCCAATGTATGCTTAGATCTTTAAAACTACGCAACGGTTTTTAAAGCGGTTGCCTTTAGTTAATAGAGTGATTCTTGAGGAAGGTTTATATGTATAATACACGCATATAGAGGTAATAGCAGAGAAACACTGTGAATAACGTACATTGGCAAAACAACGTTTGCCGGGTCCGCTAGTGGGTTAATAACAGCTGGTACGTTCAAAGGACTCACACTGAGGCAATTCGATTATAAAGCACGTGTCATCGCAGCGTGTCACTAAGCCCTAAAGTTTATGCCTCCGGCACACCAAAAGCGGGTCGTGCGCAGCACGGGGGCAGCGCTGCTTTTTTGGTGTGTCGCGCTTCATACATTTCCCTGAATTACAAATTTCCGTCGCTACAGATCGAGCGCGGCAGCAGCGCGGATCATCGGCGCTGTATTACTGTGGCCGCCATATAGACCTGACACACCAAATAAGTAGGGCGGCAGCGCAGCGGGTCCGCTTTGTCGCTTCTGTATTTTATTACATGCGCTATGCATGCCATACCGAAAGCAGTTTGAGCGCGGACCCGCGTTTGGTGTGCCCAAGGCTTTATTGATATCGCAAAATGAAAACAAACACTCTGTATTGGTTATACAATGATACGTCAGGACGCTCGTTTATTCACAGACACGACACAAGCGCATCCTGTAAATGCGTTAAGATGCCAGCTCTTATTAATCTATTTGTATCAATTTTGAGGACATTTCCCGTGACAATAGCTTGAACACTACTTTGGAAGATGTAAATTGTTGGCATAAAGTTTAAACGTGTGACCAAGATAATTTATTTATTTATTTAAACACTTTAATGCACAAAAAAAGTACACATGGCGGACTTAATGCTAAAGCATTTTCTACCAGTCAACCACCAGTAATGGGAAAGACCGATGGGTGTGCCAGGTTACAATAAAAAAAAACTAATAAAAACAAAATAGAAATTAAAACACGACCATTATACAAACAATTAGGAAAGGAAAACAAACATTAAAAAAATTGTTACACTACAGTCTTTTTCACCAATGATGAATCCGGTGACATCTAACAAATTTTCGCGTGTAGTGATGGATCTACGAGAATAAAATCGATATTCGGAAGTAATCGATTTTTTATTTCATAGGAACGTAAATCGATTTCAGAGTTTCTAGAGGAAGGTTTTATATTTTACCAGCCGAGTAATGGCCGATTTTCAAGATGGCTGATTCGAATACGATTTAAAGGAAGGGCATCTCTCGATCGGAACGTTTCTTTCCATGAAAACTGAAATTATCGAATTTGTTCTTTTTTTAAATTATTTAATTTAAAAGCAGTATACAACAATAATGTCGTACTATGTGATTTATTTATTGATTTTAAAACGTAATTATAAATATATGCGTTTCATAATGCCTACCGAAAAAACGCATGTAGGAAACGTCACCACGGATTCATCATTGGTGAAAAAGACTGTAGTACAAATGTATACTATAATAAAAATGTACTCACCTGATCACAGCACAGCAGCTCGACCTTCTCATCGCCAGGGTCAGTTGTGCTGTCGCCGTTGTTTGACTTGTTACTTCCAGAGCCCATATCACCGCCGCCAAGAATCTTCTCGAGCACATGTTCGGCTACTTTGCGACATTGGATAAAGTCATTGGCCACTAGACGGTCCTGGAAATCATGGAAGTTTCTTTTGAGTTTATTTTTTAACGGAGTCAGAGTTGCCAATACACAGACGAGAGTTACTTAAATCGTCAGAGCATGATGGAAAGGCCAGAGACCCTACCTAGTTTTCCATACAATTTCCGAAAAATAATAATTGCACATCTTTACTTTAAAAAAAATTGTCTTTTCGGTGACATTTATAAAAGCAAAATAAAAGGTCTCAAAACTGGTCGTTTAAATCAAATGAAAAAGAAGTGTGGACAAATCATCAAGGGCATAAGCGACTATAAAAATCGACATAGAGCTATGGGAGTGAGCTTATTCGATAGAGAAAAAAAATCTAAGTAGGATGGCAATCGTAACTCAATTTGGCCCAAAATGTCGCTTATAGGTCTATTTCCACTGACCGGACGGCACGGCACCGGATTTTTGAATCTTTAAACAAAAATGTATCTTATATACGATGTTCAAAGTCTATTATTCCGGCGGATGCGGCCGGCTCCGTCGGTGTTCCGCGGCACGACGCATGCGGTCGCCGTCCTCGATGTAAAATAGACTTTGAACATCGTATATAAGATACATTTTTGTTTAAAGATTGAAAAATCCGGTACCGTGCCGTCCGGTCAGTGGAAATACCCCTTAAGCCCTATTTACCCCGAACCGTTGATATGGTCTATCTATAGGCACAGTAGACTTATAGGGTGTAGCCGATATAATCATGTCGATATAAGTAAAAGTAACAATGCCATACCTTCTTCTGTCTATCCTGCTTACTCTGGCAGCTGGAGTGAGACAGCAGATAGAATGGCAGTTTATTGAGCTTGGGTGCCACCATCTCAATAGCAACATCTACCACCCACGATGGCACAGTTTCACTAAGGAGGTTGCTTTCCGTCTCACCGCCTGCGTCGCCCACCTGAAATTATGTGAAGAACTCTTAAGTCAGATCTGTAATCCCATTTTAAGTGTTAGGAAGAAATATCAGTACTGTTACTGAAGACAGAAAGGTGTGTCAAAACGCTATGCAACTCTGGGGTGCCTTAGCCCTCTTTTACTCTGCAGCCAAACATCCATAAAAGCAACTTGCCACCTTTTTTTTAATGAAATGCGCACAGACTTAATGTTGTTAGTGGTATATAGGCGCGAATATAATCAAAGACAAGCTCGAGCTTACCACTATACAAACAATATTGAGTTATAACTATTCATCTCTTTCATCCTGTATGTGTTGGGAGTGCAAGCAACTGATGTTTGCTTGCGATATGTTTTGGTAACAACAAAAAGTATATTTAACTGCAACAGGGCACTCATATAAATAATTAAAAACCACTATTACTTCTTATCATGGTAACTGTACATTTTGTCATGTGACTCAAGGAACAGCTTAGAAAGTAAGGTGTGAGTCGGATGAAGAAAGGAAACTTGACAAATTAAACTTAAAGGGACAAATCATTTGGTAATATTTTGGTATAGGAAGTCACTTCCTCTAATATTTAGAACCAGCTGACCTTCCAAACATTCTTTTGCAAATATTAACAGTGTTTGTTCACTAGTATATAAACATATTGTATTAATATAAACCTTCTTCTTGGCAACTTTGTTTTTATAGTATGTATTCAATTATTTTTGTATAAATAAAAAAACTAGATTAGATACTTACTTGCAGCCTATACAATGTTCTTCCTCCAACTTCACTAAATATTAATGGTGTGTGAAGAGGCACACTAAAAAAGTTATTGCCAATGACTTTCTGTCCCGCTTCGTTCACTCTATTCGGATGATTCCAGTGTTCTAATAATGCTTGTAACAATAGAGCACCAAAATTAACTTTCTGGTCAACTTCTGTCATTAGACCAGCTTCTTTCGCACTCACCCATGCACTGAGGCAGTCCGTTTCATCCTGCCCTAAATGTATCGTTAGCATCCCAGTTTTTAAATCAACATTAAACCAATTAGGAACAAAAACCATTTTGAAGCGTTTCTTCACTTCCTCGTCGTAATCAACTTCTCCTAAGTCTTCAACTTTGCATGCCTTTAAAACGTCATATAAAGCTACTTTACTAGCTGTGTCTTTAGTCAAAATGTGTCGTTTGTCGTTAAGTACAGTGTAGTGTTTTATGGCAGGGCCTCCTGGAATGTGGTGTAATGGCGTTGTCTGATAAACATTACTTGAATTGTAATTGTAGGGTGGTAGTTTCCAACACCTTATATCTGATTCAGATGTCGACACCCAAACACCTTGCTGATCAGCTGTAAAACACAGCTTCAATATCGGCGCTTTCTCTTCACAAATAACCATAAAATTATCAGGGTTTCTCAACTCTGTAATGATAACAAGCTTATCTCTGCCTCCAGATATAATGTGTGTAAAGTTGTCTGTGGCTAATAACGCCCAGACAGCTTCGGAATGTACTCTTATTGTGGACACACACCTCTGTTGGGACAATGACCACAACTTGATTGTGCCATCTGAACTCCCAGACACACACTGCGATCCATCTCTGCTCACAACTAGAGCTTTTACATTATCTGCATGGCCTTTTAATTTCATAAGACGCGAACAGTTCCTTGGGTCCCAAACGCGCAATACTTTCTCTGTAGAACCACTAACTAATATGGTTCCAGGCGGGTTCATAGCTAAACTATATATTGATTCCTTGTTACCGACTAGACTGGAAGTTGTGACTGTGTTATTGCTCGCCGTAAGAGCTGTTAGTGTATTTACATCCCAAAGGAAGATTGCGCGGTCCAAACCTGCGCTGGCGACTTGTTCCTTATCTTTCGCGTATGCTAGAGTCCGCACGTAGTCTTTGTGCGTGCGTAGAGTCGACATGCAGAAGCCTTTGTGGGCATTCCACACTTTTACAGTGGTGTCTGATGAAGCGCTAATCAGATTTTTACCACCGCAACACAACACCACATCGTTGACCCAGTCGGTGTGATGTTCCATGCTCTGTATGTATCGGTCCTGAACACCGTTCGCCGTGTTCCACACGCGTATGATACCATCCCGTCCGGCCGAATACAGCCTCCCTTGCACCGGATCCAGTTGTAATGAGCTAACGCCATTTCTGTGGCGTCTCTCCTCTTCAACGCGAATAACGAACGACACCTGAGTTTTTTTACGCATCGTCGAGGACATTTTCCGGCATTGTTTCAAATGTATTTATATCAAATTACAAATAAACGAAAGTTACATTTAATTTCTAAAAGAATCACAAATCTGCCATTTCTGTTTTCAGTGGCGCACAGGAGCAGTCAGTATCGTTTGACAGATATGTGACGTTTGACGGTAATTTGACAGTTTTTCACCTCGTACAAGAAATGTGATTGGTTAGTTTGCATGTTAATATAAACATAGCCAATCACGTTCGAGAATTAATTCTGCGTATTGGAATCAACTTTGACGATGCGTTCAACTACATAATAAAAAGAGGCGTTCAGACATATTATAATAGATTGTGCAAGCATTAAGGTATGTTGATATTGCGTCTATCGCTAACATATCTACAGCTAAGCAACATTCCAACCAACATGGAAAAGTCTCTGGTAACGTAGATTACCAGGTACCTGATTAATCATTCAGATGTATGCATGTAATGACCTATTTAATCTTCTTCCCGGTGCTATAGGTACAGTGGCGATGAGTTAGTTTGAAAATAAATAAACTACGCGAAAAGACGTCCGACTGTTGCTTTAACTGCATGTAAATAAGGAATGTTGCATAACGTTTATTTGTGACACGTATTTCCTCTTCCTTCCGTCATGAATATCAAGTTTATAAAACTTTAATACTTAAATCCCAACTGCGGAGACTGCTACGATGCTGTAGCCATTTTTGAATAGGTTTTCGTATAAATCTCTACGATGTATCGCAGGCCGTGACTCCTTCCGCTCTCGAACGCTATTTCCACTCGATGATCGTTTATTCCACCCTGTGTTATCGTTGCCATGGCGTCTTTATAAGGCGTCAGATCCGCACAAGCTATCCCGGTTATCACTGTCCCTTCTGGATAGTTGAATATCAAGTTGTAATGCCTTACGAAGAATAACAGACCGTGTTTCTTCACTTCGGTGTAGGACATCCTTGTCCCGAACTCGTATCCTTCGTAGAGATCGTAACTGTGCGCAAACGGAACAACACTGAGTACAACGGCACAAAGGAGGAGATAATGTAACACCATTTTGTGACTGTGATGCGGCGATCTATGTCAAAGTCGGCACAACGACTGATAAGTCCCGAATTCAGATGTAGTGAGGTCAAACGATACAGTTTTATGCAATACGCGTAGGTAGTAGGTACCGACCTATCACACTAAATATTATTTAGATCTCTAGGTAACGATGTACCTACAGATTCGTTGTAAGAACTTTCAGTGATGTACAAAGACAAGGGTTATAAACTATACTGAGGTAGGTACCAGTGATTACCTACCACGTAAACACGCACACATTTTATCTTACGGCCCAAAGGTCATTGTTCCATTCATTGTTGTGATAAAAAGAAAAATAAATGTTGTAGATACAGTCCGATCGTGCGAGTATGTTCATGTGGATTTCTCATCATCAGCCTATATTCGTCCACTGCTGGACATAGGTCTGTTCATGAGGATTTCACGCCACTCCTGTTTCTCCCTTAGGAGGTAAGAAACTTTTGACGAAAATTTAGTCATAGGTGATGATGATAGAACAGTTTTGGTACGGTAGACTACAATATTTGGTCACATCATACGAGGAAAGCTGTTTATTGAGTCAAACGCAGCTTTCATCTTCATGGGTAGTCATCATCATCATTAGCCACATAACGTCCACTGCTGGACGAGGGCCTCCCCCAATGAGATCCGTCATTTGGGGTGAAATGCCAGTAATCGCCACGCTTGGCAGGCGGGTTGGCGATCGCAGTGGTGTTGTGGTTTAACTCACAGAGAGCGCTGCTGCCCGTTCTCTGGAGAGCTCCCTCGGTCGCCTCTTACGACCCCCATGACGGGAAAAGTTGGGCTGGGGTGTGACACATGTATTCTATTCGCCGTCACCACACGGCTACCGAAACAATCATTGCATCAAATCCCAATCCAAAGTAAATCTACTACGTATCTAGTATGTTTATAAAAAAAGATGGACGACTTGCTTCAAGTATACACGGAAAGCATCATCACGGTAATACAGCGGCATCACTCGCCAGCGGAAGGCCTATCACAGCCACTGTAAATTTTTAACTGTTTACATTCCCGGAAATCATTACACCTACGTTGGGAATCAATGTTGTGGTGAACTGTACTTAGTTCAATATTCTAAAATTAAAACATCATGCCATAAGCCCTTAAATACAACAAGACTCTAAGATTCTCTTGGAATTGAAATTCTAGTGACATAATCTAACTACGTACTAGGTTCGCTAAAAAATATCCGTACTAATATTTAAAATTGGGAAAGTGAGTTTTTTGTTTGTTTGTTCCGCTTTCACGCCGTAACTACTGAACCGATTGCTTTGAAATTTTGCAGACGTATAGTTAGAAGTCCGGTTTAAATAAATAGGGTACTTTTTATCCATGAAAAAATTGATATTCCCGAGGAAAAACAAAAATATTCCTTTATACCGCAATATAACCGAAGTCCACGCGGGCGAAGCCGCGGGC
>SJJU01013153.1:0-11337 GCA_012932125.1 Conopomorpha cramerella
TTCACCGAGCGTATTTAACCCAACGTAAAAATCTTGTAAAAATATTTTGTTTTTCAGACAATGAATTACGTAGAGTCGTTCCTAAGCGCCGTTCCCGAGAAGACCTTCGAAGAATATTGTGAGAAATCGGTTCAGTTCGTGGAGTTATCTCAGGAAATACCCGCAAAACTGGAAGGGACGATATTTACTGGAATGTTCCAGGTACAGAGGGGGGAACTCATAAATACCCTGCGGGGAGCCGCCACAAGAATGGCGAACATGCTGCTCCGAAGAATGACGGAGGACTATCAGAATATTATAAAATCGTAAGTATTTAGTGCCAAACTCTATATACTTTGATGTTAATTCAAATTTGGATAAGCTTGAACTAAGGATGAACAAAATAAAACCTTGTTTCCAACATAGAGATATTAAAATCTCTGTGTTGGAAATAAGGTTAACTGTAACTACAATCAAGTTCCTGACGTCTCATACAATAACATTGTCCTCACCGTCAACCCATAACTTTCAAACACTGCATCTTGAGAGCCCACTTATTAAAGACTCATTTATTAATAGACCATAATATTCCAAAATTCAACCAGTCGTCACCAATTATTTTGAATGTTATTTTATCTTACTAAATTGTTTAACTTACCTTTTCTTATATTTACTTTTCGTCTTTGTTACTCTATCTCATTAACTTTATTGACTAGAATATACGACGAGTACTCGACAATAGCAAACACATTGCTGACTCCGCCGCCGGATACAGCTGGTCTCATGGAACTCATGGCATACGGGAAAAAGGTAGAGCAGAAGCTTTCATAGTTAATCAAGTTATAGGAGTACAAGGGCCCTTCCATAATACAGTCCCCATGCTACAGCTTTGCTTCACTCAATTCTATTCACTATTCAAATTCAAAAATTTCTTTGTTCATCGTTATAAGTGTTATAACATACAGATATACAGTAGAATAACACAAAGCTTGATGAACGTCATTTATGAATTTAAAACAAAAGTAATCATGAGTGATGTAAGCATAATTAATAAACTATTTATGCTTACATCACTCATGATGTGGATCTACTTTTAAGGGTGTTTAAATGATACGAAATTATAATGAATTTCAGGTTTCTTCAAATCTCAGATCCATAAATTCCTAGTGATATTATATTATTATAGTAATAGTGATATTAGTACTAGTGATATTATTATAGGATTTGTAATCCACGACTGCATTTTTTTTAAATCCCAGGTTGTTGAGTTGCTGGTGGACGAGATGGAAGACAAATTGCGCAACGTAATGCATTACATTACCTTCCTCGGTGACTACACCAGCTTCACACCGCTCGAGATGAAGGCCAATAACCAGTCATTTCATTGGTCAGTGTCTCTGAAAGTAAAATAAACAGCAGGTTTTATTTCCCTGTGTCCAACAGTCCCGCATAAGTATAGGACTGAAGTTATACCTCGGCCTTGGCTTGCTGTCGTAGGGATCTTCCACACAGAGAGCGGTCACGCGGTCAAGCGTTCTGCGTTCGCGTTCCGCGTTCGAGCGTCCAATTGCTCACGAACTCCGCTGTTGAACAGTCGACGCGGTACCACTAGTCCACTTGACCGACGCGGTCAGAATGCCTCCTGTGTGAGTATATATATGTAACGTAATATAATACAAAGAACGCAAAACTGACCGCTTGAACGCGTGACCGCGTGACCGCGTGACCGCTCTCTGTCTGATAGATCCCGTAAGAGGCAACTTAAAGGCCGCAACCACGTTCGTAATATGGCCCACCATGTAGCGATGGCTACCGCAGTGACATCGAGACCTGGTGCTAGACGAGGTGCGTTGATCGCGCACTATCCTGAAGATGGTTCGTGAGGGCCTAGCACGGCTGGAGCTACATATGGATGAAGTGGCTCGGGCTATACAGCGGGCTGTGGCAATAACAACAAATAATTAATTTCTCCAAAAGTCCGACGCATCAAGTAAGACGCTACGTAAAAAAATACGCTTTGCGATTGACTGTTATGTCACGCTCAGTGCCATTTCCCTTGTTTCAGTGAATGGAAGTGCGTATTGCAATCATAATACAACTTTACTGATATAACCCATGAGTATGAAGAATTTTGAAGCCATATAACTAACGAGGTGTCCTTCCAGGTATGCGCGGTTGCCGGGAATAAGCTGAAAGTAAAGAGATTTGCGCACAAAAACGACTTGAATATCAAGCTTTGCTCCAGGTACGTGCACTTATACAAATAAATAGAAATTCAAAGCATAAGTCGTAAAGTCTAAAACCGGATACTTATGTTACACTTACATACTTTCCATGGAAAATCTTAAATAGATTTTTTCGGCTTAGACATCATGGTGCTTTTCACTGACGCCTTACAGAGGGGATAACAGGGGTGCCTGCTGGCTTTACCGGAATACGATCTCTGGTTTTTGGTACTTAGTTCCCAAGCCATGACAAGGCCATGTTCAATAATGAGAAACGTCACTTACCTACACTAAAAAGATTTCTTACCTTTAGATCCGCATAGCTGAGTTCATCAAGGACCTGGATGTCCTGGAGGGGCAGGTCAACGTGTTAAAGTCTTGGGGAGAGCTCAGCGAGTTATCCAAATACGTCCTCCGGGCCCGACGTCTCGATGAGAAGTAAGTTGGTAGTAGTTTTCGGACTTCCGAAAAGTCCGAAAAAAATACTGTCGCCTTCAATACGGACTGTTTGGAGTTAGTAATTTCGTTGACATTTGTCCCCATAAAATAGCTAGCGCCATCTGTTATATCTAAGAGAAACAGGGGCCCTGAAAATTGCCCATTGTAATGCAATAGAAATACAGACTTTTGTAAATCCTGTGCAATAGGATTTACATCAGCTCTATGTATCATAAAACAATATTGTTCCACAGACTATCGAAAGCCCTTCAAAAAATTGATCAGTTTAATGAAGAGGAGACTTCATTTGGATACGAACTGTCGCAATACCCGAAAAGGAAAAGTATCTACGATCACCTCGTGCCGTACAAGAAACTCTATGATGCCGCCAACGACTTCTTGAGTCGACATCACAATTGGACTACTTCCAGGGTACCTAATTTGTTGTTGTTGTTGGCCTGTGGCACCCAACTCGTGCACAGAGCCTTAACAAGCTTGTAACATATTATCCCTTTTTTCCGAGATAGTTTTGGCTCGCTCTGGCTCAATCCAACAGCTCGCTTTAAATGCACCCACCTGTCGCCGGCGGCCTTGAAGTTCAGCAGTTGAAATCTCACAAAAAATATGATATTGAAATCATCAAAAATACAATTATTAAACTTCAATTGCAAAATACGCATTTTTACCACAATTCATTTAGTTTCTTACCAGAATAATATTAAAACACAGTGCCTAATATTAAAGATGATTTTATGTATTTTATGTTTCTGGATTTCTTCAGATACGGAATGCCAACAAAATGGGTTCCAATACTATATTATTATGTTGATTGGAATTTTTAAATTACATTGTATGGCAAAATCTATTCTCAGGTGGGAAGCTTTGACCCGGAGGATATAGAAGGAGATGTCGCTTATTATTACAAAATTATATACAAGCTAGAGAAATCGTTTCAAGATAATCCTGCGCCGTTTAAGTTAGCGGCAACAGCCAGGTATTCTGTTTTCTGTAGTTCACAAGCATAATGACTGGTTACATGACATGGTAAAACTCTCTTATAGATTAACTCCCTTACCAATAAACGCGTTGTCACTTATGCAACGGTTATTACAGGTCTACTTGAACTGGTTATTCCGTATTTGACATACAACTGACAAGTTAAGTTGAGCTTTGTGTATATTCGAAATAGAAATTCCGTTATTATTAGTACGACCCTAAGTATTCAAATAAGGCACCCACAAACGTACGTTTGTAAAGTAATTTCCAAAATAAACCATTTTACAGACAAAAAATGGACGAATTTAAAGTTCATATGCCAATAATACAAACACTAGGAAATCCTGGAATGAAAGCTCGCCATTGGGAGAAGATATCTGACATCGTCGGCTTTCCGATCATTGTGGACGATAATCTCTCCTTGGAGAAAGTTATCGACTTTAATTTAGTCGATTATATAGAGAAGTTCGAAGGTATATCTGAAGCTGCTACTAAAGAGAACAACTTGGAGAAGGCTTTGGACAAGATGATGAAGGAATGGGCCGATCTGTCCTTCGATATATTGCCCTACAAGGATACAGGATCGTATATTCTTTCGAGTGTGGATGAGATACAGCTGCTGTTGGACGATCACATCGTAAAGACTCAGACTATGAAGAATTCGCCCTACATTAAACCGTTTGAAGAAACGATTATGTAAGTGTAATATGCCGCCATCAATTTAAATTTGTAGCTCCAGCGCAAGGTACTTCGTTCGTATAGTCCCTTGAAAAAGATGAAAGAAGAATGTCGGTTTAGAGTAAAACAATAAGTAGATATTTAGATTTTTTGTAATGTCGGAATTCTAAACAGCCTAATTAATTGATAAATTTTTCGACAGAGACTGGGAAGGAAAACTGATTCTTCTTCAAGAAATTTTGGACGAGTGGCTAAAAGTTCAAGCTACCTGGATGTACTTGGAACCCATATTTTCGTCGCCTGACATTCAGCAACAAATCCCTGAGGAAGGAAGAAGGTTCAGCGCCGTAGATAAGGTCCGTATTAAAATTAAAACTAAATATACTTTACGCTTTTTAATCCCAATGAGAGGTAAGCAGAGACACGTGCTAAGCAAATGCCGACGCTTCACATAGCGTATTAAAATTTAAAAAGTTGAAATAATTACTGTGATGGATAGGAGCTGAATATTTAGTATTATAGGCCTAACCTGTCAGTCTAAGAATAGCATAGGACATGCGTATATCTACAGTATGCAACTTTTTGACAGACCTGGCGCGAAATAATGAAAGCTGCTTTTACCGAGCCGAGAGTTCTCGATGTGATTAAAATAGAGAAGATGTTAGACCGCCTGCGCAAGTCCAACAATCTTCTTGAGATGGTGCAGCGAGGTCTCAACGCATACCTGGAGAAGAAGAGGCTCTACTTTCCGAGGATGTTCTTCTTGTCCAACGATGAGCTTCTCGAGATACTCTCGGAGACTAAGGATCCGATGAGGTTTGTATTTCTAAGGATGGATTAGTCTCAATCATTTATTCATTTTATTCTAGATGTCATTTTCCTGTAGTCCATTTCTCATACTAGGAATCTAGACACTACATTCAAGACCTGGCCATACATAATAAATATAATACCACTTTCATAACCATAATCAAACCGCAATTGGATCCATAGGGGCCATAGGATCGATTCTGGTTCCAAAAAAAAAATGTCTTGTCTTTAGATTTCCATAATATAGCCGATTGTAACAACTCCGAAGTTTGTAGTAGGTAATAATAATAATACATTTAAACAGGGTACAACCTCACCTGAAGAAATGCTTCGAGGGTATAGCCAAGCTCAGATTCACAGAGGATCTGGTGGTTACTCACATGAGGTCTTCCGAGGGCGAAGTGGTGGAGCTCACCATCACCATCAGCACTGAAGACGCTAAGGGACAGGTATGATAATAAATATTTTTTTTTTATATCAAACCAATGATCCTACTTAACAAAATATATGATCTTCAGGAAACATCTTGTTCATCTTGAGACTTCTTCTTTTTTGAAATAGGTAGAGAAATGGTTGGTAGAGCTGGAGGTATCGATGAAGGATTCAGTTCACCACGTAATATCATTGGCATACGACGATTACCTAAAGAGAAAGAGAGAAGATTGGGTGCTGGTGTGGTGCGGACAAGCGGTATGTTGTTTCTATGGCAAATTAAAAGAACTTAGACTTCGTGCGATATTGGTTTGTAAAATTAATGGTTTTAGAAATTAGTAAGGTTGTTGACCTAGTGACTAAATCACTCCGAGTTTCTCGAAAATGCCTCGATTATAAGCGAAACGCGCGTTAATTCTTGCATTGCATTAATCTACATGTTCCTGCTTGTGGGCGAGAAAGCGGTGCAAGCAATGCATGAAGAAGTGGTTTGAGCAGTTTGGCCGAACTACGCATAGTTAACACCATTCTGATAATACTTCCACAGGTACAATGTATATCCATGACCTTCTGGACCCTGGAGGTGACAGAGGCGATACATATCAGCCTCGTTGCCATGAAGGCTTATTGGGATAAATGCAACTATCAGATTGCTAGGATTGTGGATTTGGTTAGAGGAGAACTGAGTCTACAAAATAGAATCACTTTGGGTGAGTAGTAGTTCCGTTTTGGATCATATCAGACACCTTTCTCTTTGCTGGTAACTATAGAAATGCATTTTATATATTTTAACGGTTTTATATATTCTATGCGGAGCAAATCACGACGTTTTAGTGAGGGTCTAATTCTAGCGTTCTTTCTCTTACCTATTGATGTTAAACCGAGATAGTATGATATTTTAGACCAGGATAAAGAGCTAATATAAGCCATAATCTACGACATATTTCTGATTTTTCTTCAGGTGCTTTGGTGGTACTGGATGTCCATGCTAGGGATGTCCTATTGCAGCTGATAGAATTCAAAGTGAGACAAGACAATGACTTCAACTGGCTCTCGCAGTTGCGATATTATTGGGAGGTTTGTATGAAAATAATTTACTTACTGCTCCTCTTGAGATATGACAAGACATGTATTACGATTTGTTGAAATAAGCGAAATTGCATTAAGTGTAATATAACAGCCAATCACAGCACGATTTTATCTATGTCACGCCCTTCTTGAAGCACTAGCTGGGTGTGCTGTTGTCAAGAAAATTGTTTTAGGTCAATGTGACCAAACAAACCTGCCCTTATTTTTGAGTGGGGAAGACGCAAGTAACTTTTTTTTTATCACTATGAACAAGTTTTTGACCACCATCCTGCCTGATGTTAAGCAGCGATGTGGTCTACGATGGAGCACACTTGTTTATTAGGTACATATTCACCCGCGACTGAAAGACCTTCAGACTGTACTGCGCAGGAAACACAGACTCCGGCAAGTCGTTCCACATCCTGGCGGTTCGCACTATGAAACCCTTCATAATACATTACTTAGTACATAACACTGTTGTAGAAAGACAAAAAACATCTCAAACTGAAAATACTCGTTATGTTTGCATATTTCAAAATACCGCAGAAAATCTGTTAATAAAATACTTATTAACTATTTCAGAAAATAGAAGACGGCTCTATGCAAATAGCCACGCGCATGATAAACTCGCAGCTGATGTACGGGTACGAATATCTGGGGAACTTTGCGCGGCTCGTGGTCACGCCGCTCACAGATCGTTGCTTCCGGACTCTGTATGGAGCTCTGCATCTCAATCTGGGTGACTGATTTAAATCGTATTTATAACATTACCTCACTCTGCTGGATCGACACTGCGCGTTGTCGAGGGCAGGAAATAGTCACGTAGCTCCTCGTCATCATGTTATGCGACAAGCAAAACCTCTAGAAAAAATTTTAAATTTAAGGATGATAACAAAATTACGTAGAAGCCAATTGAAACTGACTAAAAAAATAATTTGTGTAAAAGTTACTTATAGTTTTCATTTCACTCTCTCAGGTGGCGCTCCAGAAGGTCCTGCTGGTACTGGCAAAACGGAGACTACGAAGGATTTGGCTAAAGCTGTTGCTAAGCAGTGTGTGGTATTTAACTGCTCCGACGGTTTGGATTACATTGCTCTGGGAAAATTCTTCAAGGTATGGTGTGAAAAGTTATTTCTTGTTATACTTTCTTTTTCCACAAAGTTTCCATTGTTCTGGACCATTTTGAACCTAAGCTACAGAGACAAATATCTCCTTTCATCTTCACAACGGACTTAAAAAGCGAGGGGCTATGAGTTCACTTGTATATTTCTTACTCCATTATAGCATTGCGTCGAATAATGAATGTTTATTGCGATATATCAGTCTTGATACAAAAAGTTACACACTTCATAAACATATAGTTACTATGATTTTTAGGGCTTAGCATCCTGTGGCGCCTGGTCATGTTTCGACGAATTTAACCGAATCGATCTGGAGGTACTGTCTGTGGTGGCTCAGCAAATCCTCTCCATCCAACGAGGAATCAACTCTGGACAAACCACGTTACTTTTCGAGGGAACTCTCCTGCAGCTAGATAAAACTTGTGCAGTATTTATCACCATGAACCCAGGCTATGCTGGAAGATCTGAGCTTCCCGATAATTTGAAGGTATTTATTGTATCCTAAAATAACTATAGATATTGATTTCGAAGTATAATTTCCGCGCAATTTTCTTAATTTTTTTTTCTTTCATAAGAAGTCCTCTGACAACATATCTCGTAATCATAATTGTTTCCCCATCAGGCACTCTTCCGTTCAGTGGCGATGATGGTACCAGACTACGTGCTTATTTCCGAGATCGAACTATATGCGTTCGGATACCTGAACGCGAAACCATTGGCTGTGAAGATTGTGGCCACCTACCGCTTGTGTTCCGAGCAATTGTCTTCACAGAGTCATTACGATTACGGTAAGAGTTTTTGTAATCAGATGAAATTTTAATTAAAAAAAATACACATTCACGACATTATCGAATATGGCAAGTCATCAGACTTTTAAATACGGTGCTTCAGATAGTAGTACCTGTAAGTATGCATTTATTTTTTTGATACAACATCGGGCATTATCTTTTTAAGTTTCAACAAGTTGTGTGAGTGTCCTGCAATTAATAAAAACACATTGTTTATATTATTTTGTAAGTAAGGACGACTAAAGTAGAACAAATGTTGCTTGAGAACACATCCTTCCTAGAACGAAGGTTCCGAATACGGACAGAGCTTCAAGTCTGTATAATGTGCTAAAATCATTTGTTTGCTTAAAATAACAGGCATGAGAGCGGTGAAGTCCGTGTTGCGAGCTGCCGGCGCGCTGAAGCTGCGCTATCCTGATGAAGACGAAGACGTCATTCTACTGCGTTCTATCAAAGATGTCAACTTACCGAAATTCTTAGAACACGATGTTCCATTGTTTATGGTGAGTTGATTTTATAGTTTTTTTTATGTAAGTAACATGCAAAAAAGCGTGATCTCTGTCGTATGCTAGTTCTACGTATATATATGTACAAAAAAAGGCACAGAATTAAGTCCTAGGTTGTTCTCCTCCCAGCTTTATCCCAAGGCCTACTTAATCTGTTGTATGTGAAATTAAAGTCATCCAACCAAAATTAACATACGTAATTAAATCTTAATTGTCGGTTAACTTAATCGTATTTGAGCTGTGAACTTGGAGGTTCCGACGTACCTTCAAGTTTAGAAAACTTTTTGTCAATATTTTTATACAGTTTGTAGAACAGCACACAATTCTTTGCTTATTTAGGGCATCATAGGCGATTTGTTCCCTGGCCTGCCGTTGCCGGCTGCCGGATTGCCGCATCTCGTCGCGTGTCTCAAGGACTCTGTGGGACCACTCAATTTGCAAGCCACTGATTTCTTTATTGAGAAGGTTTGTGGTTTTTGGTAATTTTGCGCTCAGAAGGTTATGGACCTACAGTTAGTGATTACGGCCACTTTTTTAACACAACGATAATAATAATAATTGTATGTTTTCACTTAACGGATCTAGTCACGTCCGTTATCGCGGTGGCATGGACAGATCCAGAGCCGTGGAGACCTATTTTTGTTATTCTTGATAATTTTTTAATGAAACGCGCACAGACATTATAACTCAATGTTGTTCACCGGGTATATAGGCGCGAATATAATCAAAGACAAGCTCGAGCTTACCTTTATTATTTACTCGACATAGAGTGAAATGGTTGAAACCGAAATTTAGAATATAATAAATACGCCTAACATTTTCTCCGTTACTTTTTCAAAAAATAATTATCAGTCTTTTTCTTCATCTAAAGGTTTTACAACTGTACGAGATGATCCTTGTTCGTCACGGCCTCATGCTGGTGGGTCTGCCGTTCTCTGGCAAGACCAAGTGCTACCACGCTCTCGGAGCGGCTTTGGGACTCGTTTCCGACCGGGTAAATATAGATTTTTTTCAAGTTGGAATGAAGCGTAATTTGCCAACTTGATAAATAAATATGCTATTGAAAATAAAATTATTCCAAGTGTTTTTTATACATTAATTGCACAGAATACACAGAAAGGTGTAACTGCAGAGATGACGAGTGATAGAGATGAATGGCAAAAAGAAACATGTTGCACCGACCCCACCTAGTGTGGGATAAGGGCAGGAAAATGATGATTTGCACAGAATTATTCTTTCATTTAGGTACAGTCTTATGTGTTTTTTTGTTTGTTCGCGGATAACTTCGTTGTTTATGAACCGATTTAAATGATTATTTTTGTCGTTGTAAAGAATACTTCAAAGGTAATAATGAAAACAGGGTTTGATGATAGCAGACGAGATAAATGGAGAGGAATTTCATAGGGGCGACTTGAATCGTAGTGGTTGAAGTCGGATCTTTTTTCTTTAAAATGTTTATAAGTACTAAAAAACAATTCTCCTATTCATATTATACTTTAACGATAGAGATCATGATAATTTTGCAGGGTCTAATGGAAGAAAACCACACCGAATGGATAGTGATAAATCCGAAGTCAATAACGATGGGTCAACTCTACGGACAGTTCGACCCTGTGTCTCACGAGTGGTCTGATGGTATCCTGGCTGTCAGTTACAGGGCCTTCGCTCAATCTACCAATGACAACAGGTCTGTAGGCTCATAAATTCATCATCATCAGCCCATATTTGTCCACTGCTGGACATAGTTTAGGAGATACAAATATTAAGGATTCTTTTTTTGGCATCGTGTCGATTAACATTTTCTGCAAGGTACATAATGGATGAACTCTTTCCCGGACAGTAAACGCCTATAGGCGTCATACCAATAAAATATCTATGGTGTCTATTTTACTGTCCGCCAATGTGTTAAATTACTTACTTTGTTTCGCTATCCTGGCAGTTATGTGTATTTTGCAAAGTCCGCATCAAACCAAATTCGACTTCTTATTGTTCTACTAGCTGCCCCGGCAAACGTTGTTTTGCTAATATATATTATAAATTCCGGGATATAAGAATTAGCCTAAATGTTATTCCAGTGTATATATGTATATATGCGTGCCAAATATCAACCAATTCTGTCCACCCGTTATACGTTGGACAACTAATAGACAGACAGATTTTTTTCCAAAAAATATGAAATTCCGCTTCCGTAACGGCAACTTGATAAAATCCACTGTTTTCTCGTAAAAAGAATCAATGTACAGTTTTGGACTCCGAACAGTTTTATTATAGTTTAGATTAGTTTCTATTCAGAATT
>SJJU01013155.1:0-19524 GCA_012932125.1 Conopomorpha cramerella
TGACTGACAACCAAATGTATGGCGATGACATTTGTATCTCAGCGTTGGACGTCCTATTGCTTCTTAGCTCGTTGTCATCAATTAATAGAGATGTGATTTTTTTTTGTTCATGAATCGAAGTGACAACGTTTCGATTATACAGTTATATGTAAAATAAATATAATAAGCTCTGCAGCACGTATTATGAACGGCTAACAAATAGGTTTCATCTTGTCGAAACCTTGAATGCATTGTCTGTTGCTCATAAAACATTTACGAAGACTATAATTGATGGTACCAAAACATCATTCATAAATCGATTCTAAAATTAATCGAATCTTTCCAATATTGTACACCACTATCAGTTTAAGCTACGCATGTCAGTCGACCTGTCAGAATTTGCTTCTTAGGTGACGCCGACTATAAGTAAAAACCTGTATCGCGAAATACGAAACAAAAGGATATGTATAAATCATCAATCAATCATCTGTAAATGGGGTCTTTATAGGATCACAATTGATGCATTCATTCTTAAATTACCTGGCTACGTTTACCCCTACTCTCTGTCTATACCACATGAGTTTAAGCATGTATAATTGACAATATTAGTACTTAAGTACATTATAATCGCTATAATATCTCGAGGCAGATTAACCTTTGTCATCTTGAAGCGTTAAGGTACAGTGAAGGACTGAATATTTAGGCACGTATTTTGAAACACTAACAAAAACACGCCACTATCTATGGTTGTATCACAGTAATTTATAAGTTACTAGCTTTCCGCCCGCGGCTTCGCCCGCGTGGGCTTCGGTTATATTGCGGTATAAAGGAATATTTTTGTTTTCCCTCGGGAATATCAAATTTTCCGGGGTAAAAAGTACCCTATTATTTAAACCGGACTTCTAACTATACGTCTGCAAAATTTCAAAGCAATCGGTTAGTAGTTACGGCGTGAAAGCGGAACAAACAAACAAACTCACTTTCCCATTTGTAATATTAGTAAGATTTTAGTACAATATTGAACTTTCTGTACCTCTAAACCTTCTATTAGTATAGGACAGTGTCGTTTTTGCTTCTCACTTTAATTTTATTGTATTTAGTGTACATATTTTTATAATAATATGAATTTAAAAAGCAAGTACCGGAAGTGTTTCACTCAGGTATTCCTCGACTGTACACGTTCGGTGCATTATACTTAACCCTATATGCAAACTAGGGGTCAAAAGAGATGCCATCAATTCCCACGTACAATGCCAGGGAGTGCTAACACTATTATAAGTCCGAAGTACCTACGTAGTATAGAAATAAGGGTCTGCGAAAACTGGTCGTGTTTTTTTTTTAAGTAACTTCAACGAGATCTTCATACAGGTTTTTGGATAAAAGTAATTCATCATAAAGAAGGAAGTTTTAATGATTTGTCATTTGTTATTGTGGTTTTGATTGTGTGTGTCTTTTTTAACTTAAGGTCTAACGGTTAACAGTTATCTCTCTCTATTTTTTTACGTTGATCGTTTAGAGTTAGATACTTCTTACATACATACCATACATGCACTTCACGCCTGTCTCCCAGAGGGGTAGGCAGAGACTACAGATCTCCATTTGTCACGGTCCTGATATACCCCTTTCGCTTCATCTACATTCATACATCTTTTCATACATGACCTCCGGTTCCGAGTACTTTTCACGCCACCTTCGGCCAGGACATCACCAATCTGGTCTGTATATGTCCTTCTGGGGGGACCTCTACTCACTCGGCCCATTACATCACCCATATAAATCTCTTTCGTCAATCGCCTTTCATCCATTCTCTCTATATGCCCAAACCACCGAAGCATGCCCTTTTCAATCTTGATACTTACTATCTAGATACTTCTTCTGGGATAGTTAACTAAGTGTATTTAACCCGTGAACGCCTATTATCATTATAGGGTTCACATACTTTATGGTATGCTTTCTACTTCCTTCATGGTATGCGGGCATACTTCATTTCAAGTTGAATCAGCATCCAGTAACTGCAACATTATTTCCGGTACCGATGTATTTGACGTATTGAAGAAGATGCGAGAGTCCAGAGCTCTAGATGGGATAACGAAATTTCTGTAATAGCAAAGTACACTCGGGAGCAATGAAATCGACTCATTTTATTACTGAAACCAGCAGCAGCTAGCAAGCAGTTCAAAAAAGATAAGACGTAGACCAAATACGCGCTGTGATTGGCTGCTATGTCACATATCGTGCGACTTAATTTGTTTTAACCAATCGCAGGGCTTGGTATGCCTTGTCATTTCTTAGCTGGTGGCAGTGGGGGCAGTAGTCATAGTCGATTTCCTTGTTACTTGAGAACATATTTTGTATTTTACATTAATAGATGTTGTGTTTCATTTGGCAATTTGAACAACACTATGGACCAAGAATCTGTTCTATCAGTTTCAACCATAGGGTGATAACCCTAAGGTTAAATTACAAGAGTATGGAAGACTTGATCCGCTGGTCCTACATACAATGGACCTGGATGGAGTCCTTCTGGGGTGACTTCTTCTACATCACACATGTAAATCTCTTGTAATACTAACAAAAATGGTATGGTAGTGTTATTCAAGAGCTCTTTCTTGCACACATAAGGCAACGGCAATAATAAGGTGCGAATATTTTAAGGGCTGATTCTAATCATCATGCTGAGCAACTTTCACTATAGAGTCAATGTACAGAATATTTGACCTCTACATTCAAACTGCCACAGTTGATTGTCAATTTTATATGGAGAGGTCAATTTCTTTTCATTTCCGGGCATGAACACCACAGTGAAAGTTATTCAGAATAATAGGTAGATACAGTCCTTAAATATTGGGATCTTATAAAGTGGAATCACGTTATAACACCTCGTTCAATTTGTTCTGATACGATTTATTTCTTATTGGATCTTTACTTTTCTTCTGATTATTTTTAACCTAACCTAACATCGCCATAGTTTTTGAAAATGTATAAGAGAAGTAGATATTATAATCGTAAGTGGAACACGCGAAAGTG
This sequence comes from Conopomorpha cramerella, assembly GCA_012932125.1. NCBI lineage: Eukaryota > Metazoa > Arthropoda > Insecta > Lepidoptera > Gracillariidae > Conopomorpha > Conopomorpha cramerella. Next base: position 3,007 of record SJJU01013155.1, read on the forward strand.
ACAGAAACAGATTTTAACATAAACTTGGTACAACTATTATAGGTCATTAGGGTCAAAGTGTCCAACTTATGCTTTAGTACACACATCAAAAGTGTCTAGGGATCAAGAACATTTTTAGCTCTAAAAAATCTCATTTATTTAAATCAAATCTAATCTTCTGGATTGGTCTCCTACCCAATACCCCATGCCTGTATCAATGACTTCACCACATTTTGAATAAATTATGAATGAATTCAGTTTTTCTAAAATATATTCTTGATTGCAATCTTCGAAAATGTACTTGATCCCTAGACACTTGATGTGTGTATTTTCCCGATTCAATTTTCAACTCCTGGATCTCTGAAAAAACTCTTTTGCAATTAAAACATCAACAGCTTAGTTTTTTTTTTAACGTGATAAGTAAAAGATGATTTTTTTAAACTTATGGTTGTAGACGATTTTTATTGTCGTCTGTCCGACTTTACAAACAGTTAAAGAAAATAATTTTGACCTGAATTAACAAAAGGTATCACATAATAAACTTAACTTTCAAAAACCTTTACACGAAGTAGCGCGAAATCGTGATCGAAACAACAACGCGCAGATTACTCCCTTTCCTTAATAAAATAACGGTTAACGTACTTCCTTGTCTAATGATACAAATCTATTGCTATTGCAATATTAATTCCGCCCTAAGGCATTCCGTGTTCCCACGAGGTAATCCTTTTGCACGGCGAGACCATCGCGATGCTTTCACAACGGCCGACGGATGGACAACCCTTTCTCAAATAAATAGGAAACCAGTATAACCACTTTCCGCTACAGAAAGCCCTCTATTGTCCACGGCTGTCCTTTAAGAAGTCACCATTGTCGTAAAACCTGTTCCAAAGACCCGGGCCGGTAATGTCGCGACAAGTGCATAGGGGTGCATGTAAATAAAGGGTCATTTTTGCACTGTCCTTTCCCATAGAGGGTTAACTGGTCAAACTGGTTTGTCCAAAAAGGGTCCCACAACGCGGAAGAATAGGATGTAAGGACAGTGTCTTAGGTAGCGTTGCGTATCCATTGTCCAAATGTTGTGTGACCAGTTCCGCTGTGGGAATGTTGATTGACCTATGACATGCCTTTTGTTTAGGATATGCGAATTATTTTTAAAGGTTCTAACTGCCGTTGGGAAGTTCAGCGAATGTTGTGTGAAGACGGCGCGATTTTAATGATGTTCAATTCTTTATTATGATATACCTACGTTTATGACGTCTTTTTGTCGTGAAACTCTATGGAGTTTGGTTTTCGTGGTAATAAAGTCTTCTTTTGTGGAATCCACTCATTGGCAGAAAAAATTGCGCGACTTCCATCAGGCTTATATTAACACTTGTACAAACTTGTAGTTCAAGACAAGACAATACATGTATGTATTTGCAGTTCATAGATTGAATTATCTAATTATAGCTACTATATTGGGACGTAAAACAATGTAAAGCAATTAAACATAATTTCTCACTCAATATACCACATAAAAGTTGAGCTATGTGATATCCAGGGTACGAAAGAGGTTATTGGACCTTATTACTATGTCTAAATCTAAACCTCGACTAGGCTAAAATTTACCAAGGAGACATACTTCTAAGGGTCCTGTACTTCCGATTAGGGATTGAGGAACTGGTTTTACCTGTATTTATGTAAGAAAAAAGTATTTAATCAAGAATTAAGTACCATTGTTATTAAGTGATTTAGGTAGATTGAATTAAGTGCATTTAGGATTTGCAATTTAGCACCTATATCTTAACCCTTAACTGCATGATTTTTTTGTCTGAATTAAAAAAAACCTATCCTTAAATTATGTGGCCTGCATCATGGAAAAAAATAAAAAAATTAAAAGTGGTCTAAAGTCAAAACTGCGTTCATACGTATTAGTTGTACCTTTGACAATAATTTAGAATAAAACATCTGTAGTTGGGACGGCTAGAAAAAAAATCGAGGAAAATTATACTGATGTAGTATTATATCACTATGCAGCTAAGGGTTAACCGCATCTCTAACAATCTAATCATAACCATCAGAGTGCTAAAAACTGTATGTACGTATATAGGTAAGTAGTATTCTAGTATTTAGAATTTAGTCTTTGTCAATAGCATCAAATCTATAAAACTAAAAAAACAAAAAGAGTACAACGTCGACATACAAGTAAACGAATACAAAATTATTGATAATTTAAAAAAAATATAACTATTTTGTACCTCCATTAAATAAACAAACAAACCCTCCATATTCGAGACCAGAGTCCGAACCATATTGCACGATCGCCTATCATCACCATCTCAGTATCCCTTTGACGTTCCCATCTCCCTTCTACACGGAATAACACCTTATCTAAACAGGACCACACGTCCCCAACCAAAACATTTGGCAAAAAAAAAGAACAAAATATCTTGACACAAGCAACCCTTTACAATCACGCGACCTGAAGGGTAACAATATGCAAATCACCGGACTTCAAGTCAATGGTTCTCCTGGCATTTTGTCAGTATCAACCGAGACACAGCACTGGTGACTTAAGAAAGGTCAGGGTTTCAGTCGAAAATTGTTGCGGAAGTAAAAAGCTTTGAGTGATCTGGTGATTTTTTTATTAGGAGATTGGAAATAATATTATACAATATAATTTCGACGTAAGTATTACAACATATATTCAATATTTAATACTTTTGTATTTTTTATTAAATTAGTTTTTAAAGGCATCTGTGTAACTATCGATAAGTGAATTTTAGTCTTTTAGTATCGTAATGTTAGTACTCAATTAGAAATTACATGCGTTGGTAATATTAAATTCCTTTTTTCAACCAAAAAAAGGCGATGTAACTTCTCTTGTTTCTATTTAATTTTAGCTCCTACACTAGATGAGTAAAAAAAACTTATCGATGGTTTAATTGACCCCAAGAATAATAATTATTGAGTGATACATAACATTGACTAATATCAAATAAGTAGATACTTTACAAATAAAAATACAATATTATTCTAAAGCCTAATTATAGAAAACGATTATGAAAATAAAATTATATCACTATATACGAGGAGAAGGTAATAGGATACTAACCAATTGGGTAGCAAAATGTTAACTATCTTTCTCTTGCTTGTTTCGTTCCGATGTTTTTGTATTTTTTTCTTTATTTTTGTTTTACGTTTTTTTTTTGTTGTATTTCGTCGCTCGTTCCTTTACTCGGGCTCGTTCATCCTGAGGCGAGCGAAGTCTTCAAAGACGATATTGTCTTCCTCCTCGTTGGTGTACAGGGAGTTCTCGTAACGGTGTCTTTCAATCGACTGCATCTTCTTCATGGCGTTGAAACGCTTGCGTTCAATCGTTCCTGTGAAAAACATCAATTTCATTTCAATAATACTCAAAGACCTCGAAAATAGGTCTTTATTCTTTAGTCAATTTATCTCAATGACAATTCAATATTAAAATACTAGCTGTTCGTGAAAAAAATAGAGGTATGACATTTTTCATAATTAAAATAGTATACGACCTAACTTGAGACCTACCAAATATATCTACACAAAAATATTAACCGTCAAGTCGTTTCGGAGGTGTGTAGAAATCATGAAAAAATATAAAAATTGCATAAGTTTTGAACTGTAGGTACATATTTATCACAAGCATTTTATCAAATTCCTAACATATTATGTTCCTGTACTTATTAGGTATTCTATTCAAATAGATATTCATGAGCAAACACTTGTGTTTTGTGTAGGTTAGTACCAAAACACTTGGGCCTTGCAATTATCTGACAACGTCGTATGAAAACGTGACTGGAAAAATAGTAGGAGCAATTGATAGTTTAAGGTTCAGTTATCACACTAGGTTCTGTTATATCACACATAATCTTGTCATTGCATGTCGATTGTTCCAAAAAATCAGCTTTATATCAAAATAGAGAAAAAAATATTCCATTTAAACGCTACCAACCCTCAGCTGGATGCAGCAGCTTGAAAGGCACGTCGGTGACGAGCTCTCCACCGAGAGTACCACAGTTCAGCTTCACCCTCACGGAGTACGAGACCACGATACCAATGGCGTCAGCTGGGCACTTGCCTTCAGCCACCATGGTGGAGCTGGCCAGGTTCACGTCGTCCTCCTTCAGGTGACCATCCAGGGCCACGCCTGTGTTGAAGGAAACTTGTTATGTACAATCATTTAAATCATAATGATAATTTCTTTTTTTTAAATACAGTGAACAATATTTTGACCACCATCCTGTCTGATGTTAAGCAGCGATTTGTAGTCTTTATTGGATTATAATTTGTTTTGCTATAGCAAGGTTTTAATTAACTTTAGTTGTTTACAGAAGCGTATTGCTAATAGAAAAGTAGAAGGCGTTCGTAACTCAAATAATGCACTGAGCAAAATGTACGTACTTAGTAATTTCGAAGTAGGGATCATACAAATGAATTCTTAGTTAGAGTTAAGGCGTTTAAAAACCATATTTGAGTAGATATGGAGTTTCCCTAATCCCTTATAAACTCGATTTGGTCTATAATTTTCACTCAAAATTACGCCTTATTGTTAGGAGAATGCCGGTTTTCATAAATACCGAATAAATAGGAATTATATTTGGGTTTCAGTTCTTGGGCGTATGTTTTACCAAAGTTATGAAAATATGTATAACATTGAAACCTTACCTCGGATGTCCTTGTTGGTACGCGCCAACGGTACGAGGTAGAAGGTCTTGGACAAACTGGCACCAGGGGTAACAGGGCATCCCTCACGGCTCTCCAGCGAGGCAACGTGGCGGCTGAACTGGGAGTTGATCATGGTGATCTCCACATGCTGGACAACCATGCATCGAATGCTACGGACCGACTTCCGCGAGTTGTTAGACACGATGACGTTGGCAGCGAGCTTCTCCCCATGGTAGTAGATCTCCCGGTCGAGGGTCACTTCCAAGTTGATCTTGCCGTTGCTGAAGGTGAAACCCTTGCTCACCAGGGAGCTGGGGAGGCGGTGGCCGCGGGTCAGCGGCGCGTGTTGCAGCTGGGTAGTTATAATCGATGCGAAAAATTAATAAAAAATTTATTTAATTAAAATCAGTTTCGTTCAATCGCAAAAGCATTTCCCTGATTTATTATTGACATAGGTGATATTCATAACTTTGGGACATTCATAAATGAAAACCATAAAATATTTCTTTTTGAGGGCAAACTCCACAGGTCATTATTAAAATTCCGCTTGAGTTCCCCCAACGATAAAATATAAAATTCTAGTTCTAACTTCAATCGAAGACGATACACGGCTAACACCACTACTAATATCTATTCCGTGAAAACAGTCCTACCTTTTTAATAGCAAGAGTAACGGAGCTCCTCTTGTGGCACTTCTGGTCCCCGTTCTCAGCAACGTAGGTCCTGACGCAATAGTCCACGCCCATGGGCTTGCCCTGGTCTTCATCGGCTGGTTGAAGAGTCACCTAAATAATACCATCGTTAGAATCTTATTGATTGCATTAGACTGTCCTAAGAATGACAAGATCTCACCGAGCTAGGAGCCATCTCCGGGAAAGTAAAAGTGAAAGGATAGGCGTTCGGTCCAAGCTTCTTCAGCAGCTTCTCCTGCACAGGCGTCAGCTCCATCTTGGAGTTGATCAGGGGCACAACCTGCTCTTGACCGATAACCATCTCCTTGGAGAACTTCACTCCCATAACCTCATCTTCCTCTCTACCATAGCGGTAGGTGGTCACCAGCTGCACAGAAAGAATGACATAATGAAATCACTGTTTCACTGAACTTTTTAACACAAAACACATTGTCTTGTCACACTTAATGATCACTACACTTTTGATTTTATATGAATGTACCTGGCTATAAACTTTTCTCCCTTTCAGGTACTCAGTGTCGACGACCACAACGCCATCAACCGGGTCGCAGTAATCTATATGATCAATGAAGTCACGCTTGCCGAGGTAAACGGTGATTTTTCCATTCGGTGTTGTTTTCTTGAAAACTTTTACAGCGACGACGAAAGCAAGAGAAAGATAGTCAAGCATTTTGCTTGGGATTTTGAAGGTGATGGGTTTGAAGGACGCTTGCTTTAGCGCTGTGTGTATGTCTTTAGGCATCCACCAGAAATGGTGATGTATGAACTGAACGTTCATTTATATAGGAACCTGTGAGGTTTCTCAGACAATATAATAACCAGTCTAATAGGATTTAGGTCGTAGGTGGATAAATTAGATTAGGCAAAGTGACGCATAGCGCATTATATCGATTTTGTGTCACCCCATATAGTACGAGTGGTAAAAATAGGTACTAACCTATAATATGAAGATACCTACAATGAACTGTGGGAAATATTCGTTTACAACTTTGAGAAAATGGCTCACTTGGCTACTTATCAGATTATTACCAACCATTTATGTATAAAAATAAAACAAATAACTTATTTCACTCATACAAATTATTGTATTACATAGCCACAAACTTACTTTAGTGCTAAACACCTACAATATGAAATACGTTCCTTTTGCTCTACCTACATCTTCTATATTCTAAAGTGAAGGATTCCAAAAAAGGTTGTACTGACTGAAATGTGATTTCATCATGCAGAAATTTGAATGTAATAACGAGAGATTAACAGAATTCGGTTGCAGTTGCATTAAAAGGCACTTTTTATTAGCTTACGTAGCTGATTAAAATTTCAGCAAATTTAACAGAAATCGCAATATCCTACCAATTTATTCGCGGTCCTTTGTCTTCGAATTGAAGCAAAATCAAGATTGTATCGCAACTGCTGTTTGCGCTAGCTTCTTTCGTTTCTCTCTATTACCAAACACGAGAACGGGTATCAAAATTATACCGCTCAAAGTTATTGAACTTCCCGCGAAATAAAACGCTATGGTGTATCCAAATCTATTCTTCAGTTCGCCGCCTATCGGTGTGCTCAGCAACGAGCCGAAACCTTGAAACATTAGGACCATACCAGTTGCACTCGTCAGTCTATCGAGCCCGTAAAGATCTACAAAAATTAAACTGCGAAACGTTGCTATTCCCGACGTGCAGAAACCAAAAACACAACAGTACAAGTACTGGTAAACCACAGAATATGATATGTCGGAAAAGATCGTGATGGTACCAGCTATCGCGTACGTCATTATCGACAGTATTAATGGATTTATTTTGTACGCCACTATACCTAGTAACATACGCCCAGTCATACTGGCCAAAGCAATTACACTTACAAATAAATTGTAATGCGTCTCTTCTATACCCGCTGTCATGCCACGGTCCTTTATAAACACATACGGTATCAAATAGCCAACGTATAAAAACATAGAACTGATGGAGAAACATAAGTATGATGGCGTTTTCAGCAGTCGAGGATCTATCATCGACGCTAGAACTCTTCTGACAGCCATAGTACAGAGCCCTCGTCGTTCTTTTAGATCGGATACAGCTGCAGCTCTGGTTACAGCTAACTGGTATTCGAGGCCAGTGTTAGCACCTTGTACGGCGGCCATGCTTTTCTGGTATTCCGGTAACTTAGTCAGTTTTCCGGAGTAAAACGCGTCATCACGATACATGGGTCGGTTTTCCGCCACATGTGAGTCCCATACACAGCAACGGGGGCATTTTCTCTTTTTCGACGGTTTTTGAGGCAAATCCAAATCCACGTCGTCACCCATACCCACCTTAGACATCATCGCCTTAACTGTTCTGCGTTGACGTTCATTCATACCGCCTTGCGGGCTATTGGGGATGAGCATTATTTTTGACACTGGACCAGCGGATGTTCCTGCTACATTCGTGAAATTCCGCGTGGAGGAAACAGTCGAAACAGCTGCTTCTTCGTCTTCTACAACGTTAGCTGCTGTTGGAAAGTTGTAACTAGAGACTGCTTGAAACATTTTCTCCGTCGCAGTTGGCTTCATGGTGTTCACGGTAGTTTTCGTATCTACTCCTTTCCGCATTGAGGTATTTAAGAAGCTTGGTAAATAAGTAACAGTCCGAGAAGGGTTTTCTACATCTTGCATAACAGTCATTGACAGCAACGGTCTGAATGTCATCGATAAAAAGTACGCAATGCCGAATAAACCGCTGTGCATTAAAGTCGCAGTTCGCCAACTGGTAATTGATACCACGTATGAATTGAATGGTGAGAGCATCGTGACTCCCAAACTGGATCCGGTATTAGCAATCGCAAATGCGACTGATCGCAATCTTTCGAAGTAAAAACCAACTATAAGGCCTGCAGCCATGTTCAACATTGCGTATCCAAAACCTGCGACCACACCATACATGATTAGCAGCGCCGTATAGTTTGATATGAAGTACGTTGTGAGCAAGGAGAACGCGCATATTACTGAGCCAGTCATGGAGCAGATACGGAATCCAAATCTGTTGATTAATGCGGAAGCAAGTGGACCACCGATGTAGTATAACGCTATAGCGACGGAATTAACAAGGGCCAAAAGTGAGTCGCTAATTTTAAGATCATCTGCCATGTCGTTGAGGAGGCTGCCGAAGGTGAAGGACACTCCGTCGAGGATGCCGATGATGAAGAAGGAGGAGGTGAGGACGACCCAGCCCCAGCCACCGTCAAGGGGAATTGTGACCTGCGCCGCTATTTCTGTTTCCTCTCCATCTTCCACGTTAGTAGGGCGACCGATCACTCTACTTTGCACCAACACCAAATTCGGTCGAGACATTGCGCAACATCACAGGCTGCTGTTTAATCCCAAAGACATAGGGAAGTTCGAATCACCAAGATAAAGTAGGTACGGTGCTTATAGCGAGCGACTTCTCACACGCAGAGTAGGAGAGTAGGTAGGTTTAGCAATATCGATGATGCTGATTGTGCAAGAGATATCAAAATTTTGTTACATTCTGTGAAAATTCAGCGAAATTGTATTTATTAACTTCTTTATCAATACAGTCATCTAAACTTTTCAAAACAAACAGTGGTTTGACTTGAATGACAGAAATACAGAATGATAAGACTTGAACGTACTTATATAACCTAATTAATGTATGCCAAGGCCTCTTTACCTTGCCAAACAATCTGGGCCCAAGACTGATATTAAAGCGCCTACAGCTTTTGCACAGATCGATATTATAACCGGACCCATTGAAGTTCGGTGGTCGCCCCCGCTTGCCAAATTAAGCAAAACTAGGCATTACAATCTTCTTCTAAGTATTGCTTATCCTGATTGCTCTTCAAAAAGCAAATAGACGCGCACGTCTCTAGAGAATGACCCGTACGAGACAGAGAGAGGGAAGACAGTAGAGGTCATCTGTAAGATGTTGGCAAGCTGCGCGAAGGCCCGAAATAGTTAGGTCATATGAATGGTTCCCGCCCAGTTATTGCTAAACTTTGATTAGTTGTTGAGTAGTAGTAGAGGGGTAGTGTTTGAGTTTGTTTTCTAAACGGTCAAATACTCTATTCCCATAAATTTTGACATAGTTAATTTCTATGAAAATATTGTTAACCAACCAATGAAACCAAAAAGCCTTGTTTCGCTACAACAGTCCTCGACTGTACCAAAATACTTAAATTTACATAGTAGGAACGTAGATATTTTTTACATTATTTTTCTTATTGTAGATGTAATTAAACATAAGAGAAGCTTTCGTGTTGAGAGTGATTTATGGAGAGAAGTATTGCAACTCTTGCAGCTCAGTTTTGGAACGCAACTCTCTTTTATTGATTGACATACATTTAACCGTGGTCTGACATTGTTGTTGACAAAACTGTCAATTTTTTCGGTCGGTCGGTCGGGAAAGGATTATTTTTGTGTTCCAATGTCCGTGTTTTCTTGATTTTTTCATGAACTTTGTAATTTTAGCATGTAAGAAAGAGTGTAGTTTAATAGGCTGAACCGAAGAATAGTACACAGAATCGTGTACCTATTTACTTAAGGCCGGGAACATAATGTAAAACTGCCGTATGTAAGTACATACAAAAATATTTCTAGCATTGTCAATGCGTTGAATTTACAGCGGCATACGAATCTTATTAGAATGAGATGAAAGCCGTTTTTTTACTGTTGGTGTAAGGTGTTTGATTAATTTAAATTCATAAAAATATATCTATGTTTGACACAAACACACAATATACTTGTCTCTATTTTTATTAGAACGGTACTGAACCATTTTCGCAGAACTCCAGTTTAGACAAAATTATTGGCACACACTAATACATTGCCATTTATAAAACAGCTACAAGTTAGCTCTAGTTAATTCTTGTTTGCTCTACATTTACATGCTTAAAATGTAGGCAGATAGCTTAAGTATCTCCCTACCTACTTACATTTTACACACCTGCTTTGGAGAGATACATTTTGAATTAAATAAATGGTTACAGTAGAAAAAGTAAATGGAGAAAGAACATACACATACATTTGAAAATTCAATCTCACACAAATTCACAAGTAAGGGTAGTTTAGTGAAGTATATAAATACTACCACTGTGACTAATGGTTATTGCTCAACTTGGTAATTTTAAGAAAAAATAGAAAACAGTCTTAATTTGCAGACAGTCCAGTTATATTTGACAACCTCAATTCAAATATTGGCGTAACATTTGAGCTTGTATTATGAGCCTACTGCTTTACAGTGTATGGAAATAATATTTGTCATGTGAAGAAACTGTTGCACGATAAACATTATTACTTAAAGAGTCTTTATGAATCTATAATTCAGTCTGTGCAGAGATGTAAATGTATATGGGATCTGAAACCGGGAGTCAAACCCACTACCTCTGTATGTAGAGGATAAATATCCAACCTTTGTAATGACATATTATCAGTTAATTTATTGACTGTGCCTGCATACTGTAATTTATTAGCATTTGAGAAGTGTTTTTTCCAGCACTAAAGTATAATTGTAATGTCTAAAACTCTACTTATCACACTTGTTTGATTGACTGAGTTTGGATTAGATGAAAATGAAAAATGTTTTTCAGTTGTTAAATTGCCTATGCATCTTCAACAAAAGGTGCCTCATTATTGTAAAGAATCTTTTAATTAAGACTGTATATTATCTAATAAATTATCTTATTAAAATTCCCTTCACATAGATAACTTAATGTGAATAGAGTTGGACTGTTCACACTTAGTGCAGTGTGACAATGATGTTTTTAGCAAGTGATTAAAATGTTTGACACTCTTTTTAACCCTTTCCTGGACAGTGAATGGCTATTGCCGTAATTACAACAAAATCATCTATTGTGCCTATTTAACTGTCCACAAATGTGTTAATCGATTGAGTCTTGTTTCAATAGAATACAAACATAAACAAAGCATCTAAAATAAGCCATGTCTGGGTGAAATCCATGAGTAGCAAGTAATTGTCATTTAATATTCAGAATGCCAAAAGACTTGTGCCCAACTGTAATAGGGTTTTAACCCACTACATTAGAAATTGCTCATTTACTGCAACAGCACAATATTTCACAATATTTTGTTATTGTGATAAAAATCTTTAGTAATAGTATTTATTTGGTTATTCTCATATAAACTTTCACCTCACTATGTACCCGCTTAGGGGATGAGTTTAAAGAAATCCTTTCTTATGTCACATAAGCATCATATAGGAAACAACAGTGCGAGGTCAAGGGTTTGGGCTGGCCATTGATGAGTGAGTGATGAAATAATCAGACAGGACTATGAGTTTTATATATACTGTCTGTTAATTTTATACATATATAAAATTATTTTGAAATGTAAATGTTGTGTAAGTTGTTATTTAATTTTAGTATTAGCGTGTTCTTTGTTTTTTTTCTCTTTTTTTTGTAGTTGTTAGTTCTTAAGTTTTTATTTCTAAGTAGGTGTCTGAAGTCTAAATAACTCATCCAAATAATAAAAAACGCACTAATTTTTAAAAATATAACTGACAGAAGTCCCCCGGGATATCTACTAGCGACATCTAGATAAGAAAATTTTGGAGTTTGAATATTCCCCATTGGAAATTATCTCTTATTGTTTTCTTTAGTAAATAAATAAATATACGAAAATACAATTCCAGCTACACCATCACAATGCCTACATTCCTGACGCCCGGCCGGCACGGCTACTCGGTGAGGTTCTCTCGCACGAGGCCCGACATGCTGGCTGTGGCCACAAGCCAGTACTACGGCCTGGCCGGTGGCGGCACACTATTCTTCCTCGAGATGGGAGCTGATGGCAACACTATTGTAGAGTTGCAGAAACTCGAGTGGAGCGATGGACTTTTTGATGTGGTAAGATAAATAACAATTAATTCTTATTTTTGTATGTGTGATAGGTCATATTTGTAATCCACTGCATTTTTATTTCAATTTTTTTTACCAATTGCCTGTGCTTTTGTTACCAGATATTTAACACTTACATTGCTCAACTTATGCACTTAGACGTTGTGTGAGGATTAGGATTTGTCCAAAAGAAGGTTGAGAAAAAAAATCTTCATAGTTTTTAACATTTCCATGGACACTAGAAGTTTTAATGTTATTTATCACATCCACGGATACGATACACATCTCCGTAAGGGTTAATGTAATCTTGGAAGTATTTTATTAATTACAGACCAATTAAATGTACCTTGCTGTTATGTAGACAAATAATGTATATCAACATAAAGTTCAGTTCTGATATTGCATTAAGTTTGTTTTCGAATCCATACTTAATATTATAAATGCGAAAGTAATTCTGTCCGTCTGTCTCGCTTCCACGCCAAAACTTCTGAACCGATTTATAGATACCTAGTTTAAAGCCTGAGAAAGGGAATAGGCCACTTTTTTATTACAAAAAAAAAATCGGTGTAAATAATGTATACCTACTTATTGGTAAATCAGCTAACACTCATACAAGTGCATTATACAATACACACATCAAAAGTATCTAGGGATCAAGTACATTTTATAAGATTGCAATCAAGAATATATTTTACAAAAACTGAATTCATGCATAATTTATTCAATATGTGGTGATAAATCATTGATACAGGCACGGGGAATTAGGTAGGAGACCAATCCAGAAGATTAGATTTGATTTAAATAACACACTTTTGATGTGTATATAATATTGACTTTAACATTAAGACCATGATCACCTGCTATTGTTCTACCATTTGATGACATTCGCTATTTAAATATAGAAAACGGGAACATGAGACTCGCTGTCTATCTTCATTTTTATCATTACTTTGAATTGTAAATGCATTAATTCAGTCTAAAAATAGCATGCGATTGACCCAATGCCCTACTTAACAAATTACTAAGTCCTTTCGGTAACATGAGTACTTGAGTTGGCATAACTTCGTACGTAGCCATTTGAAAATGTCAACTCAAACACTAGCGTGGATGGAAACCTAACAAGTGCGCTCTTATACCAACCCTTACGTCACGAGTAAATGGCTTACTAGGGATAGAATGTGCACATTTTATTTATGTATACACTACAGTGTTTACATCACAACCATTGATGAATCACTTCGTTTGTGGCCTTTAGGATAATTAAGTTATGAGTCACGCTTGTTATCCAATTAAGGGTTAAGTTAGGTCGCTATCATTCATCATCATCGGCCGTATGATTTCCACTGCTGCACGAAGGCCTCCCCTAATGATTCCCATGATGAATTGGCGGGAAATGCTAAGAGTCGCTTGGCAGGCGGTTTTTTTCCGGGATATTCCCACCCATTTTCCCATTACTGTGATTTCTGTTACTGCCAGGATCAACAGCAGCGGTGTATATGGAATTGGGGGGGAAATGCCAACAATCGCCACGCTTGGTAGGCGGGTTTTTTTTACCGGGATATTCCCACCCACTTTCCCACCACTGTGATTCCTGTTAGAGCCAGGATCTACAGCGGCGTCTAGAATAGACCTCAATCAATGACGACTGGGCTAGATTCCCGCGTGGTCTAGCCTTCTGTCTTGGATCCCACATAATATGTAGTAATTAAACTAAAGACGGTATAGAAATAAGAGGTAAAAATATATATGCGCTGTTTTGCTATGCATACGTACTTCCCTAATCTGAATAGTGGGAGACAGCATTTTTACAAACGAGGCCCAAATTGCCTTTTGGGAGAGCACCACGCGTGAATGCGGGTTGGCGATCGCTGCGTTGTTGTGGTTTAACTCACAGAGAGCGCTGCTGCCCGTCCTCTGGAGAGTTCCCTCGGACGTCTCTTACGACCCCCACGACGGGAAAAGTTGGGCTGGGGTGGTGACACATGTACCTATTCTATTCGCTGTCACTACAGGGCTATATTTGATAACTGTATATTTTACGCTATATGCCATCCCCTATAGCACGTAAGTAATTGGTGAATCTGAAGTAACTAGATACTTTCTGTTTACACAGGCATATATTTCTGGTATGGTTTCCTTCATCGTATGAGCGCGTTATGTAAATGTGTAGGTACATAAAAGGTTCATTATGTAAATGGTACAATCACGTTGAGAGGATTAACGAAAGTAGATTGATGAATTTAGGTATCAGTAGGCCTCAGCCTGATAGATGTTTTTGGTTCCGCGTAGAGTCGTAGACCTACTATTCATGTAATAAATTTTTGTCGTGGACCTTTTGTCAATAGCAAAAAAAAATCGCGTAAGTTACAATTAGGGTGTACTACCCTAAAGGGCTAGTTAAGTTAATGTATATGACACCAGCGAGTGGAGCTATCAAGGAGAGTTCAGTTACTTCGGCAATTAGAACCACTAGGAATGAGCCTAATATGGCAGCTATGAGTCAAGTGTGTTTGGGTATTATTCTGCCGCATTTGGCATTGGTGCGTTTCTTAAAAGGCCTTAGTTTCCTTAGTTTAATTAGTATGTGGGATATCCAAGATTCATGAGAAGAGCTTTTCCTTGCAAGCTAAACTTCAAAGTTGTGACTGATTGACTTCAGCCCCCATAGCAGAGCGCTCCAAGAAAGAAATGACAAGACATACCAAGCACTGCGATTGGTTGAAACAAGCCAAGTAGTATGATGTGTGACATAGCAGCCAATCACAGCGCGTATTTGCTCTATGTCGTGTCCATAAGTATTTTCTAGTCACTGATTCAAAACCATAAAAAAACCTGTGAAAAACAATACTGATATGTACATGTGGTATGTTCAGACGTGGCCTGATACTTGTTTTCATCCGCGGGAACGACTGCCACAATAAACTAACTAATACGATTTTAACACCTTTGCTATCGCCAACTCGCGTGCCAAACGTGGCGATTATTGGCATCTCCCCCCCATATGATCATGGAAATCATTGTGTGCACAGACGTGGTCGGGCAGCGTGGAGGGCGCGGCGGCGTGCGGCGCGGGGGACGGGGCGGTGGTGGTGTGGCGCGGCGGCTGCGCGGCCCCGCTGCGCGTGCTGCGCGCGCACACCAGCGAGGTGTGCTCCGTGGACTGGCCGCGCGCGCACCTGCTCAGCGCCAGCTGGGACACTACCGTCAAATTGGTGAGAATCTCGAGCGATCGACGCTGGATTTGGTATTTACTATTAGCTATTGGAAGGGTGTATACAAAGGTGCCTTTCGAAGCTTTAAGTTGGTGGTCAGCTTCGAAATGGGTTTCCCTTTCCAGTAAGGAAGCCTTCTACAAAATATCGATTTGGATGTAATACATGTTGTGATCAGCCCTGCAACATACATCCCTTGGACATTATCCTCGATACAATATCCCGAGATTTAAATGGAATGTCTTAGTCCAATGCATGTATAACCCAACGAAGCATTAACCTTTATGTTAGTTACTGAATGTTATTTCCACTCTGATAGTAAAAGTGCGCGACTGTCAGACGTTTTTCTGCAACAGTTCATGCTTCAGTTGTGGTTATTAAATTATAGGTCCCTGCTACTGTATCGAAAGCAATTAAGCTGTATCTAGTAACTTGATATTTCGGTATGTCGATTATTGTTATACAGCACTAGCAAACCCGGCGAGCTCCGTTTCGCCACCAGATGGGTTCGTTTCGTTTACCTGCTTTTCTGTTGAAAATTTTCCTGAATTTTCTTTGCTATATACCTCACGGAGCCCGAGACCTTTCCAACGAATGCAAAACCGTGGAAATCTGTTGGTGCGTTCTGGAGTTATAGCGTCAGGGAGGAAAACCCGACTTATTTTTATATAGTAGATGTAATGAATCTTGGAATCAGCTTATAACGAAAAAATATCCGTAAAGTTTAGAGTATTCTTACGCCAACTTTTGACTACAAATATAGTCATACAGTACTTGTCTAAACATCCAAATCAAATTCCAGTGGGATCCAGAATCAGAGTCGTGCGTGCAAACGTTCTCGGGCCACTCTCAGCTGGTGTACGCGGCCGTATTCTCCCCTCACTCCGCTCTCAACTTCGCGTCGGTGTCGGGCGATGGACACCTCAAGCTGTGGAGCTGCACCGAGCCGCAGAGACCAGCTGCTGCTGTTAAGGCTCACGATGCTGAGGTAAACATGTTTATACTACTTCTATTGACTGTAATATTCGATTATACGCTACTCCCGACCCGTCGCTACGGGATATTCCACGTGAGGGACATTCCACGCACAGGATACTTAAGTGAGGGGC
>SJJU01013160.1:0-15633 GCA_012932125.1 Conopomorpha cramerella
TGAAGTACACATATTCGTAATTGAGACGGGAGGACGGAGACCAATTAGTTCCTGTTAGAAGGTGTACATGCATTTTCTAATGGGGACTTCGTCCGGATTTTTTTCTAACCCGTTGTGTAGTGTACACAATCTCTATAAAGAAGAAAAATGCCACACGCCGGCAACGTGTTTTGTACGCGAAACATGCTGATTACAAAACCTATTTCATATAAAAGCGTATGGGCGGTGTAAGCGGAAAAACTAAATATTTCAGGAACCTTGGATAAGTAGTCTTACTACTCAGCATCTCAATTGCTTGCAGGAGTTCCAAAATCCCTAGAAATGTCCGTTATAAACAAATCGATTGTTGATGTGAGTGCTATATTGACAATTCCTTCGGACGGGCCGGAGCTCAGCAGTATTACACTGGAGGACTTTGCCGTTGCTGACAGACCGAAACCTGGTACACCACAATGGCCGAGGGAATTTAATATACAACCGAGCAAAATCCTTATTGGTCCAAATTCTGAAGTACTAGTTAAGGTAATCAACTAAAATATGTAATGAGGGACACACGCTAATATAAGCTGAAAATAGCGCCACTGTAGCCTAAACTTTTCAAAATATCGTCTTGAAATTTGGAACATATGTATGTCGTCAAGGATTTTCCTTGACAATAGTCAAGGACAGAGAAAATTTATTTTAATGTTGATGGTAAAAAAAATGAAGATTATAACATAAATCAGCAGTCGCGGCATAAAGCTATGCATAATAATAAAATTACATTTTCGAGTATAAAAAATGTTTCAGGTGACGTTGACAGCCAATTTGATTAGAGCGAACCAGACATACCTGGAGATGGAACTGGAGAAGTCTGACAGTGCTCCGATCCTCCTGCCGGTGAAATACAACGCTAAAGTACCCGACATAACGCCTGCTCCTGAGATCAAGCTTAGAGCATGCTTTGTTGAACACATTTATGATTACGATGTAAAGTTCAGTGCTGACGACTTGTGGGGTTACTTTACTATTGAAGAAAGTGACGTAAGATGATTTCTATGACAAACGTTTTTCCATGAATTTTTGTTCTACAAATTTTGGATGATTACATACATTAGTAAGTAGTAATAGAAATCGTCTGTTTTAGCAAGAAGCCACTATACGAGTAACGGCGAAGGTTATGGAAGGTTTCATTGAGCCAAACAGCACAATTAATATACCTATCACATTGACAACAAATGTCCACGGATTACAGGAGTATTCATTACGGTGAGTTACTGAGCACTGACAAATTGTAGCCACAAGTAAATATTTTGATGAATGATGGATAAAGAATAGTGTGATTTGAGAAAGTTGCGGTTGAATGAAGGTGTAGGAACATTTAAAAGGAAATGCTTCGGTGGTTTGATGTAAAAGAACTAATGCAAAAGAAATGTAAAAGGGTGATGTAACTGACCAGCTCTGTAAATGCCGCGTAGAAAGACATACATCGACCAGATCGGTGATATGCCTGGTAGGTGGCCTGAAAAGTACTCCTAACCGGAGAAAAAATTGGAAATCTGGTAATCCCTGCCTACCCCTCTGAGAGACGGGCTAGAAATGTCTGTTTGGATGTGCGTATATAAATATGCACGTATATTTTCCTTCAGAATACGCTTGTTCGGGCAATCAAGAACCATCGAGATATGTCATATAACAGCCGTAGGTGTCAGACCGATTGTAACTTGTACGCCTGTGGCTCTACATTTCGGACAAGTGAAGATTGCTACAAAAGCTGCTAAAGTGTTAACCTTGTGTAATGATTCACCAGTGTCAGTCAACTTTCGTGTTAATTTGGTAAGAAAAATTGGATATAGAATTAACGATCTCGAGAGAAGAGAGTTGAAAATATTAAAAAAAAGGAGGAGGTTCTCAATTCGACCCGTATGTTTTTTTCTATGTTTGTTACGCGATAATTCCCCCAATTATGAACCGATTTGAACAAATCTTTTTTCGGCGTATAGGTAATAACCCAAAAGGTGGTCAAATTTAAATTTAATAATAAAAAAAAAACAACCCCCAAGGGTGAAAAATTGTGGATAAACTTTATATTATACGCAATATCTCCGCCGATGATAAAACAATTTGAACGATTATATGCATAACAATAAAATCTTGAACACCAACTAATTAAATATGTTTATTGCAAATCCGACGCAGTTTCCAAACTTCGTGTCAAGCGTTAAACGCATTTTCTGAGAGCGGCCGGATTATAATGTAGAAAAATTTATTAAAGCTAATGATCCAACTTAACTTTTTTTCAGCTTTGTAGAGATATCGTGTGGTCGATAGAACCACCTGAGGGAACAATGATGCCTGAATCGGAATTTGAAATTGTGATTGGACTCTATTTGTACGATGCACAGGGATTTACAAACAAAGCGATAATTCAAATAGAAAAAGTTAAAGATATTGTAGGTACTTACATATTTAGTGAATGTGATACAATTATGGTTTTTCTGAGCAACTATGAAGTAATGAAAATGTACTTTTTATTACAGATTGTACCTCTGTCAGCAACAGGTATTGGAACAAGCATAATGGTCGGACCTCTAAGGGACCGTATAGATTTAGGTAGGCACTTCACAAAGATTCCACTAAATTGTGCAATCACCATGTTTAACTGTGGGAATCGTTTGCATACTTTAGAATGGAGTGACAGCTTCAAGCAACCAAAAACAAAGCCTGTAGCAAGGTACCTTAAAATACCTTAATATTATATGTATATTAATTTGTCACAAACGTACACATGTATTAAAAACTTCAGTTATTTTCTTTTAGCAAATTTTTCAATTTGGATCCAAGGTCTTTCAAGATATTTGCAGGCGAAAAAACAGAATTAAATATAATTGGACTGTCTAATAAAGCAACAACAATATGCGATATGTGGTATTTAATTGGCAGTATAGAGGGTGTCAATAAAAAGGAACTGTTGCTGGAGTGCCCGGTTGAGGCGGAGTTCGTTGATCCTAAGATTGAAGTTTCATCATCGCACCTTGAATTTCAATATGATTGTAGTCCGTACAGTGAATATTATAAGCTTACAGGTCAGATCTATATGCTCTTAATAGTATATTACTCTGTTATACCATATTTTATTTGTTTGGTTTTCACGCTTTCCCGTGCAGGCCCAGGAACTGCTTCCCTGCTCACTATTGCTCTAATTATATTTTGTGACACCGTTGATTGTTTGATATACTATTTGTCTTTGAAATTTCAGATGTCATCACTATAAAAAACGTGTCAAAGTTGCCTTTAGATATAGATCTTAGTGTAAAGGCACCATTCGCTATCATACACAAGAGGGGCACGTACAAAGTTCCAGTACACGAGGCTCACCTGTGTGGATGTATCTGTTATCAGAACAGTGATTTGAAGATACGTTCAATGACTGCCGAGTTTGGTCACAAGCAATCAAAGGAATATATTGACTGTTTAACTTTGAAACCCGTTGAACCCCTGAGGAAAGATCCCCTACATTTCTTCCAAGATATAAATAAAATCAAAAGGTCATTTAATCTCACACACATTGTTGAAGAGCACCTGGAAGACCAAGAAATAATGAAACTACAAATATTATTTGATACTACAAAACATCAGTCACTGAAGTCCAAAGTATTCTGTGATATCATGCGAATTAGGTTCAGCGGTTTGAAAAACAAGGTACCTATGTCTTATTCGTGGAAAAAAGGAGTTTTCTTAAAAATAAAAATAAAAGAGCGAGTCCGAAGACGAACGAACATATTATATTACTTTGATCGTTGCACATCTTTCTTTTTCAATTATCTTTGACAGATTGTTTTTTTTATCTAGAAAACTCCTCATTGTAACATAATATGTGAAAAAAATTGCCGAAATTAATTCGAAGCCTTTTTCTTTTCGAAGATTGTTTTATAGACTGTATAATTATATTATTCCTGGTATTCATAAAGCTAAAACAATGCTACTACACTTTTGGTTACACTAAAGGTCTCAAAGCTGGTCAAATACGGACAAACAAACTGATCTAAGTTGATATACGTTAAGTAGTTAACATTTTAACTTTTTTATGAATACGATAGTATGTGTTCACGTTTACTTCACCTTACTATTATTGTACTTACTACTACACAATGTAATTTGTTGTAGGATGCAATCAAACTCGTTGGGAGAATAAATTTACCGAACATATTTGTCATAACCCCAAAAATAGATTTTCATTGCATACAGAACGACAGTGTGCACAGTAAAACTATCAAGATGCAAAACATAACTCCACTGAAAGTTTGTTACAGACTGTTATGGAAGAAATGTATAATTGGACATGTAAAGGTACATCGTTTTTAAATCCCTTCTTCTTACATAAAGGTATGTACGGTCGGCCAAGGAAGTGGTATACTTTTGTTGACACTTTCTTAGTCGGCATCTCTTTTTTGCTGACAGACACAGGAACGATAGATAGGAATGCTGCATTTAACATGAACTGTATGTGTAATCCATTGTACTGAATTGATGTTTGTGTGTATTTTAGCAAAAATAAATGAATGTCGTATGTATTTGCCATTTACATGAGTTTCAGCGCTATGATGGTAGGTCAGATTCTTGGCCGACTGTACTGTTGATTTTTCAACGTTTTATTGTTTCAGCAACCCACTGAAATTGATTATGGGAGTAACGTACCAGAAGTACATACTATTACAGATGATACATACCCAAATGGTGAGTACCTATACGTAGATAAGCACAAACTACAGAGTAAAGTCAATGAGAGGGTACACACAGGATTGTAAAAAGTTGATATTTTCATAGAATTCAAAATGTTCATACATGACTTTCTATTAATTCGCCTGGTTTTATCCTTTACGCAGTGTCCACCGTGTTAACTACGGTCCAATATGTCTTAATAACATTAATTTCGGAGGAACCATCAATATGTTACTCATAATCATTCGTTTTTACGTGTGTACGTGTAGTACACAAGTTTTTTTGCGAACGGCACACCTTGCGGAAGCATTATGGTTTTGGTTATGGGACGATTTGAGAAAGGGATATAACCAGGTGAATCTCTTCTAAGTAGGTACTGTTCTCGAGTGTATGTACATGATTATCTAGTGAAGTGTTCTAAATGACAATTCCAATTTTACTCAGATCTCCACGAATTGCTTCAAGCTGTTACGCCTGTAACATCAATGCTGGATAAAAATGAACTTCTAGATGAACGAGATAGTTCTTACCTGCAAAATGTACATTCTAGTTTCGTGAGACCCGAGATTGATGATGACACAAGTAACAAAGGATCGTTAATTTCTGAAGACAAAGATGAAACAGAGTTACAATTCAAAATAAGAACTTTGAAGAAAATTCGGCCTATATTAGATTTTGTTGAGATATCTGATTTTAAATGGGCTCATAAATTTCCAAAGATTACCAAATACAACTTTACAGATTTAAATGAGGTTTTAATGCTGACACCACATCGAGGATTATTGCAACCAAACGAAATACAATACATACACGTAATATTTCAACCTAAATTTGATATGCACGTGAAAGCAACATTAGAATGTAATGTTCTTGGTGGACCACCAGAATATATACAAGTATCTGCAATGAGCTCTGATCTTAAGTACAAAATTAACTCTCAAAGAATAAACTTTAAAATTAGACCTTTCAATGAGAGGGCATCGGAAATACTAACAATAATGAACACTGCTATGTTGCCCTTTGAATATAAAACATACCTCAACGAACCAACACTTCAGAATGACTTAGAAAGCATAATTTTGGACTTAATTCCCAGTGAAAAGGTGTTGCAGTCTGAGGAAGAAGTTCCAATGAATATTGTTGTGAGACCTGGAGTGGTGGGGCGGTTTAAACGACAATTTCTTCTAGAAATTGGACATCTGCCGCATATACCTATAGAAGTTTTTGGATGGGGAGTGATTTGTCAAATATATTTGAAGCTACCAAGACCAGGAATTGACGAGGTAAGATTATAGGTACTGATTGTTGAGATGGAACTAAAATGAGATTTATTTAGATACATGTACGGACTCGTCATTACTATTATTTATTCATTTATTCTACTACTTTTTCTCCACCTATAGGATTTCACATATAGGATTTCAATTATGAGATAAGAAACTTTGAGGCGCTACTGAGTCATTTTGGGTCTTTCTTTTACTTTTCCAATTTGCTTCCCTACTTTGGTATTAATAGTTTATTTTACTTTACGTATGTTGCAGTTCCCTGAATCACTGGGATATCTAGCAATTTCGGAAATGACCACGGAATATTTGGAAGCCGTTGATGATATCTTTATAAACAGTATCTCAGAACAAAACACGTGTTGCCAGTCCGAAAAATGTTTTAACGATCCAGATCTGCGAGACTCCTGGCATATTTGTTCATCTTGGGTATAAAAAAAAATACTACTATACTTCCTTCAACAAATTTTTATCCCATGCAGATATATTGCCTTTCATGGTATATCGTAGGAACTAATTATGGTATCTGGAAATTTAGGTTTGTTTTAACTTGTAACTGAAAGGAAGGTCTATAGTGACATTCTTAACTCAATTCAATATTAAATGTGGCCGAAGGGTTACGACGAATCCCCATTTGGGGATTACAGACGTGAGTTTATTGTATGGATGGGACTGCTTTGTAAAATTTACTCCTTTATTGTTGGATTGCAGGATTCTTTCCCCTCAACAATGGCTATTGAGTTGTCTATTGAGAGATTCCTTGTAGTAAATCATCTCAGGTATCATCCCGATATCCTGCAAAACTACGCTACAGGTTCAACAGCGCCTATTCCAGGTTTCCATACTACTCCGTACCTGTTGGATTTCGGTGTCGTTATCACGGACAGCACAGTACTTTTCTCCTATTTATATTTTTATATATATTTAGTTTTACGTATATTGAGGTGATTATTGATTTATTTAAAACTCATTATTGTTGTGTTTCTTGTAACTTATTTATCTTCATTTAAAGTGGTACGGTACGCCAGTTACGGTACGGTAATTTTTTATGTTTTAGGTGCGCTGTGCAGTTGACGTAACTAACTATGGCCCGATTATGGCTAAAGTTTACTTGGCAAAAAATATTAAGTTACCTATGTGGCTAAGTTTAAAATTACCAGGAAAATTACTTGCCGGAGAAACTGGAAAAATGGAATTAGGCTTTTCTCCAACTTCTACAGACTTTTGTGAAGTGGAGCAAAATGTTGAGACACATTTTATTTTAGAGGTTAGTGTCTATGCTTATACCTACTTACAAAATTGACCTTTTTATTGACCTTGTTTTAATATTGTTGCTATCCTCAATTAATCTTAGGACATAAGTGAGACCCAAAATTAGGGATATGGGACTGATATATGTACAAAATAAAGTGAATTTTAAAGCGTTAATAATAAATATAAAAAGACGTAGATGTGCAGTAAATTTCTCAGTCGTCACTATGTACAGCTTTATGCCGCGATAAGGGAATCGAAACTGCTCTTGTCCTTAGTTAATAGTCTGTATATTGCGTACTAGAAATTGTAGATAAGAAGTATACTGCATAAGTACCTAATTCAGGAAGTGAAGACAAATATCAAGTAGATTGCCAATAGGGTTAAGGAGAATCTGAATATAGTTAGACAGTTAAGTGGAACAGTATAATTTTGCAGTGGAGTATGCGTGGCGCGTGATTTATTATGCAACTTTTATTTTCAGGTTCCATGTGGCATTTCAGTCCCTATAATAGTGAAGGCGTTGTGTGCTGTGCCTTACTTGGCGACTAACGTCAAGATGTTCGATCTAGGTACCGTTAGGTGTGGAGATAAGATTGTAAGCGCAATACCGATTAAAAATATGTAAGTTGTATTCATAATCATGAACATTTTAGAGAAGAAGTGATGATCTTTTCACTTGGATTCCTAATGTACTGATTACAATAAATACGTATTATAAAACAAAGTCGTCTCCCGCTGAGTGTCCCTATGTATGCTTAGATTTTTAAAACAACACACACATTTTTAAAAGTAGATTAAGTTATTCTTGAAGACGGTTTTTATGTATAGTACATACATTATAATAACAGGCAAACACTGTTAATAGTATATATTGATGGCTTTGCATACTTGGTAGCTTCTTTCCTGAAGCTTTTTGGTATTGTTTCAATAACAAATATACATATTTATTTCAGTGGAAAGCCTACGTGTATTTGGTACGTTGCACTGAAGATGAAAACCCCTGGTCACAACCCCATGGCCCTAGTGAACTCTTCAGGAAAATATGACCCTGGGCAGGGGGGTTGGCTGAGCGTCACATTTAAACCTACTATGGAGGTCGGAACTATAGAACTTTTATTTTATTTTTGTTGCATTTCTCATCACGCCAAGTAAGACACCACTTTGTGTGGCTTGAAATGCAATCTGCAATTTATCATGTCACACAACTTGAGTGCCTAATTACATATTTTCATTTCATGTCAATGTTGCAGGTGCTTTACGAAGGATTGTTGATATTTCGATTTCACATGAATCCAAATCGTATTGTGATACCGATAGTTGGTCAAGGAGTATCTCCAGAAGTCCACGTGATAGGTCCAGTTGTGTCATTTCCACCAACTCTGCCTTGGGCGGACACCACCGAAGTGTATTTCGGTATTACTAATCCCTGCAGCTTTCCTATAGAACTGATATTCGCACATTCCGATTTGTAAGTCTTCTCATATTCTTCATGTATTTTATTAAGTAGTAAGTGTAGTACATTTTATATTTAACTCCTCGCTTAAGGGTATATCAAACCCTCTGTACACAAAACAAGAAGATTTTATAAAATTGTTATTTTCTGAACTTAAGAACCTATATTTTCAATGCCAAATTATATGTCCAATGAATTCTGTATTCTGTAAAAAATTCGCACTATAACGTACAATTAATTATCAATGCCTGTTACTATTGTGGGTCTTCTGTAGGTATACAATGTTGTTTCTCATGAAATACCCACAAAAGGTTAGATGGTGATTGGTTTTCTGGTGTAAAACATTGTTTACAGATCATGGAAAGATGAGGAAGAAGTAATACAACTCCTTAGCAAGTTTTACAACAAACCGGACGAGTTGCTTGTACCCAAGATAGAGCCAGGAGCTGGTTTTCCACATCAATTGTACGAATTTCGTACGGAACTCAAGGAACGTGTGCAAAAGTAAGAGTTATAATAAAATAGCAACCATCTATAGTAAAGTAAACCAAAAAGTTAATAAAGATAAATATTACAATAGTAATACTTTTTCAGAATCATGGCTGCTGAAGCCGCCGCTGCATTAGCCGCAGCTGCCAAAGCATCTGCAGCAAGGTATAGTAGAGCGGTGTTAAAGGTCACACTTCCTCCAATACACATAATCAACTAATATCTTAATGTAAACCTAGTTGTCATAATCTGGTGACAATGTTTTAAAGGTATTGTGTAACCTATTGGGGATTATGGGCGGGAGTTTATGTACCTATATGCGTATTTTCCTACCTCGCTTTGGGATTAAAAGGCGTGAAGTGTAGGACCTATATTTTACGTACATATCGCACAGGGCAACGATAAAATTAGGAATTTGTTTCAAAGGTCTCAGAGATATATTTTAGCCTTTTATTAAACAAAAATCTACTTAGAATTATTAATAATATTTTGGGAAGTAATTAAAATTCTAGTGTGCACTTTTCAGTGACACAATTACTACTACTAGATATTATATTACCGTAACACACAAATTCTGAGTGAAAATACTAAAATGTGTTTTGCTAAAAACCCTTGTATCTCCTTATTTTAGTTCTAAGTCAGCAAAAGCTAAAGCTAGTCCAAAAGCACCAGCTAAGGTTCCATTGTCTACTCGACCGGAATCGATGGCTACTCCAAAAAGAATACGAACTGAAGCAGAAGTTACAGCCGGTAAGTAGAATCGATGATAGGTTGAGAGCCTAAATTGCTATTCTCGCGTTTTGTACAAACATAAGAAAATTAATTTTACGCAATTGATGGAATTTCAGACCAAATGATCGCAATGAAAGAAGAAGGTGTCGATCCTTTGAAAGAATGTTTCGATGAGCACGAAAGGAACGAGTCAAAGCCTAAAGCAGAGAACCAAAAGAAAGGAATTCTAATTTTCTTTCATGGCTCTCCTAGTGAAGGTGACTGATCTTTGTTATTTCCGTCTTTATATTTAAACGAGTCTGAGCCACATTGAGATTTGGTTCAGGATAGACATAATTCAATATGTACCCCTCATAATATTATGACTTTCCAGAAACTGAAGGGCAGGAGTTAGCGTATTCGGTGGGTAAAAGACTAGGATTGCCGACTTTTAATATTGATAATCTAATTATTGAGGCACTATGCAAAAGCAATAATGAAGCCAAGATTACAATAATGAAAACAATTAATGATATGTACATGCAAGCTCAGCCATCGCAAGATAAAGATGAAATCAGTCAAAAAGATGCGATGAAGGAAGACGAAGAAGCAGGTATTGTAATAATGTTTTTCCAAAACATAAACGATTACCGGCACTTTAAATGAGTGTTACCTACTGTTTATTTTATCAGCCGAAGCAGAAGAACTGGAAATAGAGCAGCCAGATGAGTTCGATACTATTAAAATGAAGATCGAGTTTTTGAGCAACAAACAAACTACGCCTCGGTCCAAGGGAAGTGATAAAAAGAAATCAAGAGGTCCTTCATCTGGAATTGGATCACGCGTTACTCTAGGTTCCACGACTATGTTTTACCCGGTAAGTTATTTGTTTGACAGGCCCGTTGGTGTAGTGGTCAGCATGTCTAGGATTCGATTCCCATCGCTGACAGGTACTTAACTAATGAGCTTTTAAGTACTTGTTTAGGTGTTTTATTTATATAAGTATGCATTTGTGTAAGTATATTTCGTTGCCTGAATTCCATAACACAAGCTGCTTCTGAACATGGGATGACTGTGTGTGTTGTAAAATATTTATTTATCTTAGTTATTGAACATTTGGCTTAGTTTGGTTTGGACATTTGGTTTCTCATAAAGTTCATGTTACACCGACCGATTCCCGTACGTTGCTTAGAAAACGGTTAAACCCATAAAGTGGTTTCGGTGATATCACAGAAAAGCCTACGAAATGATGTCTCTTGTTTGTCTAATTAAACTGTAAATAAACTGTATTATAATAAAGATTTATTATTGTTGAGAAATCAACCGTGAGTATCCTTTTGTTATGTAATAAAATACATTTGTTGATTCTCTGATAAATAATAAAGGTAAAAATTAGGTAACATACATTTTCAGACATGCTCTTTAACTTTAACGATGCAGAATTTTTCAATATGTAATGAGGCATTAAAAACTAAAAATTTGCCTTTTGAATCTTTACCGTGTTCTAATCAAAGTAGGACAGCGTACTATGGTCACTTATACCTACCTGTTTTCCTATATTATATATAATTGAAATTCCTCAATTGTCAACAGGATTTACTCGAGATCCTTTTAACAGAATATTTAAGTGCACCAGCTTACGAGAATGGTTTCGTTGTTGAAAGTTTGACTAGTATAGTTATAAAACTTCCGTCGGTAGCGCTAACAACATTCCTAAAATGTAAGGGAAATATTGAAAATATACAATTGGTTCTTTGCTATGCTGAATTTTCCAAATGGGCACACGAATACGAAGAAAAGCAAAAGCAAAGCGAGCTCCTTGAAGAGTTAGTACCAACGAAGTATACAAATAAACCTACATAATTTAACTGGGCTCTGAGGCATGCCAAAAAATTACCTAATATTCTAGAAATCTATACCAATTTTTCAATTATTTACATTTTTATATTGTATAAGTAGTAACACATTTTTTTATTAGTTCTATAATTTCTCAAAAACTTCTAATGTCATTCATTAGTTGAAAACATTTTTTTTAAAATATCGCCGGAAACGTCTTTTGGTACCATAGAAACCTTGATTCTTCTTCTTCATAGAATCTATCTGTCCTTTTTAGTAGAAAAACTGCTGTCTAAAATTTTTTTTAGTATTGTTTGCCCGCTATATTGTTGTAGTACTATAGAAAAAAAATATCTTCTCTGAATGAATTATTTCTCATTATTTCCAATATTTAGAGTAGGCACTTCCACTCCAGGTAATATTGTACATGTCCACCTTGTATATAATATAGACCATTCATCATCATCAACAGCCCATACCTGTCCACTGCTGGACATAGGCCTATCCAATTGCACGCCACTGTGATCTGTTTTCGGCTTCTCGCATCCAGCCTCTGCCAGCCATCTTGCGTATATCATCAGTCCACCTTGCCTGAGGGCGTCCTACACTCCGTTTGCAGAGCCGCGGTCTCCACTCGAGAACTCGTTTTCCCCAACGGTCATCGGTTCTACGGCAAATATGGCCGGCCCACTGCCACTTCAGCTTGCTAAGACGATGAGCTATGTCGATGACTTTGGTTCTCTGTCGGATCACTTCATTTCTGATTCGATCCTTCAGAGAAACGCCTAGCATAGCCCTTTCCATAGCACGCTGTGCGACTTTGAGCTTGTGGGCCAGCCGTGCCGTCAGTGTCCACGTCTCAGCTCCGTAGTAGACCATTACGAGAAATTAATGTGCAAAAATATTTAAGGCCAGAAACAAAAGTATACTCCGAAGAGGAGATAAATCAAATCGTAAAGGATTTTGAGGATATGGACGCAGAAGAATATGAAAATGCAAGTCCTGATTTGAAAGCTATATACATCACCCATGGTTTGGAAGAGAGACGACTAAAACATCTGGGAACGTCGTGAGTTCAACGTTTTGAGTAATTTTATTGTAGATTTTTGCCTTGTTTGTTTGTTTGCAATAATTGTTTTCCATCGTTTGCCAGGTTTTTGGAGAGGGATCAAGGATCGAAAAAAAGCATCAAAGGTTAGTTATAAAGTTGTTGTTGATTAGATTGTCAGCGGGTCCTGGGTACTGCCGCGTAAATGTGTTAAATAACCGGAATTAAATGTCTGATAAAATAAGAAGTTCCTCTATCCTATCGTTATTCATAGTTGATATCCAACTAGGTTAGCGTAGGTTTCACTTTTAGATGAAACCGTGATCACTGATATTAATACTACTTATCTGCTTTATAAAAAGGTTTTTTTTATATTACGCATACTTTTATTTTTAGACAAAAGTATGAAGAGTATGAAGTCACAACTTCACGTTACTGGGTCGACCGAATCAAAGAAGAAAATTGGTGCGAAGAAGGATGAATTTAAAGGTTGTACGATTATGTATTGTTAACATATACATATTTGGCATAGCCTTCGATTGAATGAGGCCTGCGTCATCCACCATGTCGTTTAAATTTAAGTCAAGTATTTAGGTTACATACATTTTTTCACCGTTTCGACTTTTGAATCGGACTTTTGTGCATTTTAGAATGTTAATTGAGAAAAACTTTAAATAAGAAAATTTCTCTACAGGTAAACAGACAAGTGAATTCATGATGATGAATATTAGATACAATGAGTTTATGAAGAACACCTACGAAAGTTTGATAACAATAGCCAACAACTGGCTTCACGACGAAAAGGAAATTGGCTCTCCCGCCTTTGGCTTTAATGGGCCAATGAACGGAGGTGGGCAGAAGAAAAAGACCAGAAAATCAGAATTGAACGTAAGTCCAACAACGTTTCATATTTTTTTTTCAGTTTATTAGGCTGGCTTTTTGTTGCACTGGCCACTGTGATCTGAAATATCTCCTCTTCGGTTAAGAATTCCAAAATAAAACCATATGCTAGAGTTATATTAAAATTGAAGTTCCGAGTTCTTTCTTTCTTTCATATTGAATATACATGTGGTAAAGAGTTCCAGGTTCCTGCAGTTTGAGACGACATGGTTTGATGACAAACTAGAAAATAGAATAAACATAGCCATTTTCGTTTAGCTTTCAGAAACTGCTGATTTATCTCGAAGAGGATTCCCGTTGATGTTCATTATGGGTCCTTGTCTCCAGTACAAATTTATACTAAATCACGTGCTAGCTTCATCAACTTTAGTTCAAGACGCACTTGCTCCAGAAGAAGAAATTGACATTTTACAAAGCCCGATCGATAAAAAGGAGTTCACTGTGTTGTTATCTAAAACGTTACCATCAATAATTCACCTGGATCCATTGAAATGGCAATATTTAAATGAGCCACGGGTATGCTAATAATATTATAAACTCGAAGTTTGGATGGATGTTTGTTGCTCGTGCACGCAAAAAATCCCATTCCGCAAAGAATACATTAACCCTAGTAAATTCCGGAAAAATGTTCAAGAATTTACCATAAACGAAAGTTTTAACTTAGTATACACTAAATTCTCAGACACACATTTCCCGGAATTCACCTTAGGGTGAAATCTTTGTATGAGATTATAACCGGGAAATAAATACTTAACGTATTTCAATGAAACTTTAAAATAGTATAGCTTATACATCAGAATACCACATAAGCTAGTATCGGGATAGTTTATGAATGAATCTTAGAAATCTTAAACAAACCTCTCTAATGGATTGCCTCTACGAACTCTTCTTACCTTTTAACTTATGTATGTAGGTAATTTGATTCTCGTATTTTAGAGACGAAGCAACTGACTGTATACCTACCTACCTACTAAAGAATTAATGTATTCTAGAAATACTATTATTTTTTAGATAAAACATTGCGAATGCAACCAATTGACAGATTTAAACTTGATCGACGATTCGACTCAAGATAACGTTTTGAGCGTACTCACGAAATGGCACTGCACTTGTGGGAAAAGGGTAAGTAAATTAGGTCAGTCGCACTTGCTAAGGAAAAGTTTTTCCAAAGAAAACATTTCACCAATATGATTTGATTCCGTTTCCAATTAATGCCGTTCTAGGATGCGTATACCTACTTATAATTATCTTTTGGTCCAATAGCTTTGTTTGAACCATTAGTTACAACAAACCTGCACTGCACTCGAATCCACCACTTTCATATTGCAAGTCAAGTGATCTTATCCGACATTAGGCTGCAGCCGTTTCTTTTTGTTCAACTTATTATTTGTTTTCATATTCCAGGTTACATCGTCACAAACATCGACATCTGAGGTACCAACGACGTCCATGGTATTAATTCCGCATGAAGAAAAAAGCGAATCTATTATTTCATATCCACCACCTCTGCGCACTGTTCCATGCTCTGCTGGTATGTCAACAATGTATCCTATAGGGATTCCCTGACCTATTGTTACAAGTACTGTACTTTCAACTATGTTTCAAGCATTTAGTTCACTGATGAAATTGGCGCATGAGTACAGGTATAACGGGATATATATATAGCGTATATACATCTACGCTACTATGCAATCATTACGCATTCTGAACAATATTAAGATAGCGACTATGCTGTGTACTTATTCGATTCAACTTAATAATATATACTTAATTCCTTTTAAATTGAATGCATCAGCTGTCTTTCTACCTGTCTGCATGTCGTAGGGGCCGACTCTTGGATCTGGAGCTAAATCTCCAGAGTTTTTAAGGCTAGCTAGCGAATTGTAACTGAGGGCCCATATTGATTCATTCTTCACTCATGTTGAATGTAGCCGAAGGGTCCTTGCGGTCCTAAGGGT
>SJJU01013161.1:0-17134 GCA_012932125.1 Conopomorpha cramerella
CCTAACCTAACTAAAATAATAAACTGTACATCAAAATTACTAACTTGCACACCTAAATGCCATTCTGATGATAACTTTGGCTTTTTAGGTGTGCAAGTTAGTAATTTTAGGTGTGCAAGTTAGTAATTTTGATGTACAGTTTATTATTTTCCTTTTTTATGTACCATGACTCAATCCACATGGTATGCAATCAATAGCGCATCCAACTTTAAAGCTCAATATTCGCGAAGTAACTTTTTGTGGCTTGTTGCTGGTCCAGTTTATTTAATGCAACGTTGTATATGACACATGACACTAGTGATCTTTTAGTGAAGTCATTCGAAAACAATGTTTTATCATTTGACAGTCGAAAGGTTAACAAATGTATGAAAAGTGGTCTAGTTGCGCGATCTATTCACTAGATGGCGCTTCTTACTTTTCATAAATTTTCATTTAGAAACGGTACGGCATTATTTCATGGTCAGAATGCAAGTGCAAGTACAGTCGTGAAGAAAAGTGTTAGATAAAAAAAGAATCTTTAAGGTCGATTATACGACGGCATTTTGACCACGACAGTACCACGCAACCTATAAGCATTTTATATTTCTCTTTAGTTGGAATGCTTATAAAAATTGGCATGATAATAAAATAAATACTTCTGTAGACTTGAAAACTTTTTATGGACGGAAATAAGGAATGCGGTTTATGAATATTTTTACTTCGTCTTCGTCTGTGTATGTATTATACTTATTATTTATTTTGGCGAAAAATATTTATTATTTTTATATTTTGCTATTTTTTCCAGTAGATTATCTAGTAATAGTCTACATGTCTAGAATTTTAGGTTATTATATTTAAAAGTTGTTTTGTGATATATTTAAATGTGGTTAAATAAGGAAGTACAGTAAAAAAATATCTTCTCTTTGGTGCAAAATGTTTCTTACAAAGGTATCTAATTAATACAAAATAGAGGAAGGTTTCTATGAATAAAACATACATATAATAAGAGTGGCAGAGGGCAAATAGAGAAGATTGATGAAAGTCGATTAACGAAAGAGATTTATATGGGTGATGTAATGGGCCGGGTGAGTAGAGGTCGTCTCAGAAGGACTTACATCGACCAGATTGGTGATGTCCTGGCGGAAGGTGGCGTGAAAAGTACTCGAAACCGGAGATCATGCATGAAAACATGTATGAATGTAGATGAAGCGAAAGGGGTATGTCAGAACCGTGACAAATAGAGATCTGGAGTCTCTGCCTATCCCTCTGGGAGACAGGCGTGTAGTATGTATGTAGAAAGACTGTTAATAATGCATATTGGCAGAACAACACCGGATCAGCTGGTGAATAATAAACAATAGTGAGTAATAAACAAGAAAATGACAGGCAATAAATAATCTATACCGTCATGGATCTGGGCGAAGGTCACGTTTAAACGTGGGCATAAGTTATTGTGTCTTACGCTAGTCGAGGTTTAGTGGTTTGCTGAATAAACCACGGAGAATAAGTGATTATTCAAAACGATGAAAAGTTAATTCGTTGTTTTCATCTTGAGATTTTAATGTCTGCGTAAATATAGAGAAATATAATGAAGCAAAATATGATTATTCATTTTGCTTAGTTTTCTGTTTACAAACAATGTTTATGTAGTCCGGAAATAATACCGTTACAATTAAAACGCTTAAATTTTGTTAAAATCCGAACACTTTCTTTGGGTATCAAATATCTTTGTTTCATTCCAAAATTTATTTTAGTCTAATAGTAGTAAAATGAATAAATAGAAACTAATTGTAACAATTAATTAATGAAGAAAAGTTAAGAAACAATCCAAAAAAAATAATAATATTACCACTACGAGAAAAAAAAAACGAAATCCCAAACAACTAAGTAGTAGGTTATTACCGAGACGATAAATTAACGAAGGAGGATTCCAACGGCGAGTTGCCGTCGGCCATCTTGTTGTGGGGCGCCCGGCTGCCGTCCACGGCCCGCGACGTGTCGGGTCGCGTGAGGGCGCGCGCAGTGGACGCGGCCGCCACCGCCGCCGCCCGCCTCGCCGCCCTCGCCGCGCCCGCCCTAGCTCGCCTCAGAGCCCTGTGCGCCACTGTGCGACCGCACACGTCCGAGCCCGGCGTCACCGCCGCCGCCGCCGCCGTGCCGGGATCGCACTTCTACGCCAACGCGGCAGCGGTACGACTGATGGGGGGATGATTTATAGGGGTGCTATGCTGCGGTTTTGTACCGAACGATGATGCGATAGGAGTGTTTGGTGGTTGTTTAGTTTCAATGCCGTTGTGCGATGGTTTAGATGCTGTTTTTTTTTTTACGGATGTAATGTTTGCGTAGTTACGATGGGGAATTTTCTTTGACGTTTTTCTGACAGATTCTCGGGCGGAGAACTGTCATTACTGTCATACTTTCCAAAAAAAGTTTGACACTAATGACAGTTCTCGAAGCCCGAAAATCTGTGCGAAAAACGTCAAAGAAAATTCTCCATTTGTTCTATAGAACAAGACGACAATAATGAACAGCTGTAATTTGTTCGTTCTCTACCTTCTCTACGAATCCCACTTTTCCTAGTTCGAGAGAAACTTGTTGTATACCATAGGTGTCTTAAGTACCGTTGATTTCTTCCATTAGTGGTATTGGTGATACTACTATGTGTTTTTGGTACTATTGGAAAACATACTAGTTTATACTTGTGTTTTTACTTGTTTATGAAAAAAGTTAATTACGCAACTTCTACAAAAATAATCCGATCGTAATAACCTTGAATCAACTGCATTTGCACATCTTCAATATAATGACAAAGTATTAACTATGTAGTTTTTTTTTTCAATGGTACCTCTTGTACACATATTAGTATCACCAGTACGATGAACGGTACAAATCTGTGGTTCTGAAGACACCAGGGGGTTCTATAGAATATATGGGTATCAACCAAATATTTTGGTGGCCTTAATTCAGTTGATACATAAGATCATTATTGTGTAACATATGAACGCAATGAATGATTATGATTTCAAAAATTGAGCGGGGTCCGGGCAAAGCAGTTGTTATGCAAATGATCATAATTCACCAAAAGTAAGAATGTACTACGTACATACCTGTCTATAATGGTGACAGTTTTAAAACGCCACAGTTTTAATTTATCTTTAATATACGTTTTTGTTCTAGACCTTGTGTCCGTGCAACAAGGTTCAAAACTGATGTGTATATACTTATTTTGGGCCGATAAAACAGCATCTAAATGATCCACCATCGACACTAAACGTCATCGTCGTTCCGGAGATTTCGCATTCGGTTATCGGAAACAATGCACAAAACAGAGAATTGAACTGAAAAACAATAAAATCATTGCACACACTGGAATATGAAAGAAATGTTACCAGATCGGAGGCACTAGCACTACTCGGGTGATTGACGCAACAGTACAAGAATATAGAGAGTAATGGTGTACCACAATACCTAGCGAATGGTCGAAGACATATGGCGAATCGAAGACCAGCTGTTAAAGAGCAACACGAGCACCAAAAACTGTAAACGTACTCATACAAAACAGAGTGTCAAAGAAGACTCATCCTGTAGCCACACAACCAAACACGTCATCATGAAACTCGGAAAACTACATAGATATTAATACCAACATGCATTCAACATAGGCTTACTGTTAGGCTTAAATCTGTAAATACATACAGCATGGTTTGAACTGACAGAACTACCAATCAATCATTCAATCAGTCAATAACGCAACAAACAGACTTACGAGACAACATGCAAAAACCACTTACGGCAGTCGCTTTGAATGGTGTTTTCTTTTAATAATTTGTTTTTTTTTATTCTTTTAATTTGAGTTCGCCTTCATGCATGCAACTATTTTTCGGGAACCATTATCTATTTTCGACCAGTATGACAAACTTTTTTTAAAAGAAAATATTTTCGGCCAGTCATTAAAAAAAAAAACTATTTGAATGTCGAATCGCGCATCGGATGTAAGTAAGGACTGCCAGTCTGACGTCGCAGTCCCGAAAAGTCGTTGCACGCATGCGGTTGTCGCTTGACGTTGTTTTGTTTTGCGGCGTCCCAGGAGTACACGGAGGAGTTCCGGGACATCGCCAAGGGGAAGTCGAAGGAGAGCCTACCAACTGGACCCATCACGCTGCTCAACCAGCGACCAGTCAGCGAGGACGTACGTCACACTCATACACACACACACACAAACACTGGCATATAATATATTTGTATAGAACACACACACCACTCAGGCACTTGTGAACTCTACATAGCAAAATAGCTAGAGAATATAGAGAGTTTCAATTTTACCTGTAGGTTACGATAGTTTATGTAAGGTTGTACGAAGAATCTATTTAGGATTTTTCTTACTAGGGTACTCTATATCGTTAAATCAAAAATAGTTGTCTTAACTCGAGATCTTCATTCAGATCATGACACCAAAGAACTTGTGTCAAAAAAAAAATGTCCTCTCTTCATACAAACTTACCGATTAGTAGTGAAGAAGTGGCAATCAGCACTTTATATAAAGAGGTGAAAGTTGTTTGGTAATCATGTTGGCTGAGTGACTATTTCTAGTTTCGCCAACGTTTTAGATTTGACCCTATATACAGCGTGTTACAGTTTCTATTAAAAGTCGAAATTTAATTCGCGCACACCTTTTACCATACATTTCTAGATTGGGTTTGAACTCAGACCAAATTGGACAGTTCCTATGCGTACAATATGATGATTTATTCCTGTGTAAGTTAAACTGAAAATTGAATACGAACATTTAAAGATTGTCATCGCGTATAATATACTCTAATTTGATTGCAGCAGAGCACAAAATTGTGTGAATAGGAAATGTCAAATTTGTTCGTCGTATTAAAAAATAGACGACTTGCAATTCGAAACTGACGTTTAGAATAAAACGAGACAATATACCTTACTGCGTACCGGGGTATATCTGGAGCCAAACTGTCAAATTGCTAGTAAAAGTGACACTTTAAATTCAGAAGAACATCAAATTCCATACATTTTTGTGGGAAAGAGACAGACTGTAGTGATACGTGGGGCTATTCAAGTCTAGTTGTGTTTGGTCTGAGGGTTTGAATCTATTCATTGACTTTATTTTTAATAGTATTAGATCGAGGCTATGCTATTTTTCAGTGGCGTGCACTGGCTTTTTCGACAAGGTAGGCAGTAAGTAATCCCCAAGGATTGACATCTATGTATAGGTAACTTGTCTTTACTAAATAAAGGTACCTACATATCTACTCACCCACAAAACACAGGACTTTCGTTAGCCTATGTCGTGAGTACAACAAAAAAAATCTAGAAATAGCTGTATTATTAGATCGGATAACCAAAATACTAAGGTAGGCAGTGTCTTTTTGCCTATATGGTGTGCACGCCGCTGATATTTTTTACGTCAAAATATATACGAGGCGTATGCGACCAGAGCAGAAACAACAAGAAAAAGTATGCTACAACGTATAGAGATAGACTACTCGACACTTTACACAGAATCATCAAAAGCAAATGTGCTATAAAAATAAAGAACATTCTCACTGCAGATGGCGCTGGAGTCGACATCGAAATTGTTAAATTTTATTTGCATTTTTATATTATTATTTCTTTACTTTATTTTTGTAGTACGCGTCACGGTGCAACCGCGTTATAGATTCAAATGAGAATGATATGGTATCGAAATTATCGGCATGATGGTGAAAAAGTTACGCTTTATTTGAATGAACTTGCTTTATACTTACACGAATGTGAACTCTATGTTTGAAGGGTATACGGTTCATTCTCATTTAAATCGTAAAATGATTTAATGTTAGTTTATATGCATGATGGATGTTGCTTCACAGTACTTCCTGCATACCAGCATGTATTTATTGTTTTTAACAAAACGATATTAATATGTAATTTATACTTTCCATTTAGGAGTACAGAGTGTAGAAAGACTCCGAGCTATGGCTTCAGAAAGGTTGTTGGACTCGTCAATATGGGCAACTTGAAATTGTCGCCATAGTAAAAGTCCATGTCATCTCCCGAGGCAAAAAATATTGTCTACTTTGTATGGAAATAAAAAAAAATGCGTTTCCCAGCATTAGCGCCATAGTAAAAGTTGTTCATATTGACAAGCCCAACAACGTTTCTAAGACCATTTCTCGGGGTCCTCTTACACTCTGTATATACATTTCACGCCTTTTGATCCTAAAGCGGGGCAGACAGAAGCACTTGCTAAGCAAACGCCCACGGTTCATTAAACTTATTTTTCCCAACGTGACAAGGGGTGAGCCCATCGCCTTTAATCTGTCTAATATTTAGGAATATCTCAATCAGTATATTGATCAAACGTCAATGTTAAATTTCGACGTCAACGATCAACGTCAATATTCAATTTTAAAATTACCGCCAAGGATCTTTTGGCACGTGAGCGCTAAATATTCAATGTGATTTCACGCAATTACTGTATTATTTTAGTCCTTGGTAGATGCATTGTTTATGATTATATTTTAATAATATGGAGAATTATCAATCAAAACATTACTCGATTGGCTAAAATCGTTTGGCAAACTATTTAGCCACACGCCAAAAGACCCCTGTCGCTCTTTCCATCGGAAGATGTTTTACCGCCACCTTGCCACGGGATAATAGGACTTATTACTATGCAGGAGCTGCCACCGTTGAGCACCACGAACCACAAGTCGACGAAGAGCAATAACTCTGAGCCTGTGGCCGTGAACGGGAAGAAGACTCCACCCGTAGTACAGAACAACACGGCTAGCATTGATAAGAAGAATATAAGTGCACCTATTGCTGTCACGTGAGTTTTTATATCCATTCTTCTGTTAATAAATATACTAAACTACGTATGCTTCGATCTTTAAAACTACGCAACGGGTTTTGATGCGGTTTCCTACAGAGAGATTCTTGAGGAAGATTAATA
This sequence comes from Conopomorpha cramerella, assembly GCA_012932125.1. Lineage (NCBI taxonomy): Eukaryota > Metazoa > Arthropoda > Insecta > Lepidoptera > Gracillariidae > Conopomorpha > Conopomorpha cramerella. The sequence continues at coordinate 6,932 of SJJU01013161.1, forward strand.
TATATAATGCATACATATAATAGCAGAGAAACGTTTATTGGCAAAATAACGTTTTCCCCATCCGATACAGTTGTATACAATTTTATACCTATAAATAGGTTTTCTAAACTAAAAGTGACAGGAAAAGTCGGGATAATATTCTTATCACTATTCAGATGTACTGCGTGTAAGGCAGACATTAGACGATACGTTTTGATCTCAGTTTCACCACAGTCATGATTGGGATTGACGGATTTCCTATCGTCTAATATAGTGTTTGAATCAGTATTAGTAGTCATTCCATAAATCATGACTGAGCGTCTAATGTCTGCCTAAAAGGACCCCGAGCAAATGGTCTTAGAAATGTTGTTGGGCTCGTCGATATGAACAAATTTTACTACGGCGACACCGAGTTGTTCACGAGTGTAGTTAGTTACGAAATGGATCTTTACGGAAGTTATTTCCCGTGCCGTAGCCAGTTACCAAAACCGGCTACGAAATTTGACTTAAGAGGGATCATATTTATATTATCATTTATTGCATCCATGTTGAAAGTAAGATGTTACATAGTAAAAAATATCAAACATGAACCCTGTTAGGGCATTGCAAACATTTTTTACTTACATACTAGTAAATAAAATTTATGAACAATAACAACAAGTATTTAGTCTACATTATAGGGATAGTCTGGCAAACCAAGATGTTCGCCTTTCCTACAAACCCCACCACCTTTTTTCCCTTCTCCCATCCTCAGAATAGAGAACTTATCAATATACACGTGTCGGTCCGCCGCGTGCAGCACGTGGCACGTGTCGCCTGCCGAGTGTGGAGTGTCGGAGTGTGACGTCACGCGATTAGCGCCTATCGGATTTGAGATTATGATTGAGTTAGTTTTGAACCTTTTTAATTAATAGTATCTTTATAAATGGATTGAGTATTTAACTATGGTTAGTTCAAATTATATTAATTAAGTGTATATTATCCGAAATTATATAATTTCTGCCTTCATACAACGAAACAAAGCACATTTGTCATGGCATAATGAGCTTAATTGCTGACGGCTTTAGGACTGCTTAAGAATTATTATTCTTCGAGCTATTGCTAGCAGGGTTGTATTTTGCCGGATTTTCATACACAGTTACAGTTAGGTTAGGTTCATGATTAGTAATACAGTTAATAATACATAACCGCAAAAATAGCTCCACTGCATTAGATTAGATCTAATTAGATTAATTTTATAGTTTAGTAAAGTATTTTAGTTTGTATTATTTTAACGATTCTTTGTAGAATAATTACTAAATTCAATCAAATTTTATTCATTAGCGCATTTAACCCAGCGTAATAGTAGAGTTTATCACTGTTATAGGGCTCACTCATACCATACTTTATCGTACGCGGGTTTTATCACGATGTCTTTCTTCACCGTCTGAGAGTTGTGTAGCGTACGATAAGCTCTGATAAATAGATCTATTAGTATACGTCTAATACAGCCGGTTCTCGATCTCACAACCACCCAATTGCATGTCCAGTAGGCCTATTACGGGCGTCAAGATAGACATGACATAGAACAAAAACACACTGTGATCGGCAGTTATGCCACGCTTCGTGCGACTCGGCTTGTTGCAACAAATAACAGCGGGTTACATATAATCGCTCATGTATTGCAACAACGTAATATCTCACAATTTGTTATTGTGAAAAGAATCCTTAGTAATAGTAGTAATAAGATTGTAATTTCAACAGTGTCTCATTTTGAGATGTCGCTTTCTCGGAGCGCAGTGCTAGGGGGACAAGCACCCGACCACAGATGCTCTAAATTCTTATTTCTTCAACTTCCAGCAACGGCACTGGCGGCGCACCAAAATCCAACAAGTCGTCGCCCACCAAGCCGACCTCCACCGGCGCCCCCAACCCCGCCTCGGGGGCGGCGGCGGGGGCAGCAGGGGGTGCTGCCGCGGCGGGGGCGGAGAACCCCTTCGAGGACTCGGAGTGGGAGGACGAGGCCGACGGCGAACTGAGGGATTCAGGCGAGCCTGGAGTACCTGTGCGAGCGCTGTACGACTATACTGGCGCTGAGAGTGACGAGCTTAGCTTTAGACAAGGTAGGTTATTGGCGGTCTGTATATGTACATACAGGGTGTCCCAGAAGGCGACGTCAAGCCGGAACCGGATGGTAAGGCAACTCACACCAGTTATCAGAAAAATATAAAAATAAATCTAACTTTAAAAATTAGGGGCATTTAAAAAAAGCGTCTTTTGACTCCTGTTGCAACAAATCTTTAGATTTTCCAATATATTTTTTTTGTTATGTGACCCTGAATAGTGCCACTGTTTATGGACATCAAAACTTCAAAACGAACTGCTCCAGTTCGGATGAAAATAAGACTTTTTAAAAAAATAACCAATTTGCTCAGATTCAACTGACTGTACTGAAAAAAAAATGTACTGTGTTTTTTTATATTTTTCTGATAACTGGTGTGAGTTGCCTTACCATCCGGTTCCGTCTTAACGTCGACTTTTGGGATACCTTGTATAGTATAGCCTCAAGCCATTCTCGCAGAGAGGTAAGCAGAAACAGTGTCAGGAATTAGGGTTTCATTTTGCCCCTATATTAATTGTAGATTTGTGTTAATGCAAAACGTTGTACATCGTTAGTTTCTTTTGCATTATTTACGCTCTCGAGTTGCAGTTTTGTATTAAATGTTATTTAGTTTATTAGGGAGATATAATCTATAGCTCTCTCACTAAATATTGGACAGTCCTGATTGTTGTTTTTTTATTGATAACTCAAAATGGACCAATATTGCAAAAGGCGACCTTATCACCGAGAGCGCATTTTAATAAATATAAATAATATAATAAATATTTTACAACAACACACACATTGCCTTCATCCCATGTTAAGTAGCTAAAGCACTTGTGTTATGGAAATCAGACAACGAGATATATTTACTTATATACATTTTTTTTTCATTTAAATACATACTTATATAAATAAAACACCCAGACACATCCAACAAGTACTTAAAAGCTCATAACCTAAGCACCTGTCAGCGGAGGGAATTGAACCCACGACCCTACGAAATAAATAAATAAATCGTTTATTTCAAGTATATACACTCATATTTTGTTAGTAGTATGGTTAGTATCTTAATATCTACTTTAAATATACATATAATCTAAAATACATCGTAGCACTCGCTGCCTCTTTAGCCTACTTTTGGACAAATCATATTATACATTAGAAGAATTTTTCAATGATAAATTATAGACAATGATTATAATACTTAAAAGGTTATTAATAATGTAATTTGAATGAAAATGTAAAATGTCTATTTTATAAATGTTTTATGATTGTAATTCTAATGGTCTAATTTATTTTAAGATTAATTTATTGACATAATACTTCTATTTTATTTAATTATTTGTTTTTTATTTTTTTTTTTAGAATAATATTGACATAATATTTGTACGCCACATAAGGCAGGATACATTGTGACATTATATTATATTTTAGATTTACGAAGCAGAGGCAGACATGCTGACCACTACACTAACGAGCCCGTCATTATATTAACACATGTCTCGTAATAATTTCAGGTGACCTATTCGAGAAACTGGAAGACGAGGACGAGCAAGGCTGGTGTAAGGGACGGAAAGACGGTCGCGTCGGTCTCTACCCCGCTAACTATGTGGAGCCCGTCGCACGCTAACCCCCCTACTATTTAATGTGACTCGCTAACACATTAAAGGCTTATTGTAATTGGTCGTTTAGTCCGTTAGTGGTCACCTCGTATGAGTGTTATTTGTTAGCTATTGATCTACACCTTTAAATTACCCCCACGACCAATTTTCGTTGGTCGACAGGGCCGAAGATTTCTGTCCCGCAGATCTTAGGCTCCGAATTCTGTAAAGCGTTTTCACTAGTCGCATAAGAGTATGCAGAAGTCGAAAAATCAACCATGATCCTCCCGAGCATGTGATTACAAAAACCTGTTCACGTATACTTTTTATCGACTGATGGTACCATGTGGAGATGTGACCATGTAACTAACAACTAAATGACCAATGATAATACGTCTTTAGAGACGATTCACACCTAATGCAGCGCGCGTCACGAACATAATAAATGTGCATGGGACATTGGTACTTCTGTAAAATTAATAAAGTTTTACATTCAGTATTTCGGCGGTACGCCGCGGAGTAAGATATTGCGCTAGTCGATATGAACTCTATTCCTTTAAGTGGGAGATCATTTTTCTTTGATCATTATGATAAGAGCTGCATTGCATTAGATGTGAATTGTATTTAATAGGAATTTGTCCATCGTTGTCATTAACCTCGCAGAGGTTTGAAATTAATGGTGTTGTCATGGTTGGCCAGGATAAGGCTAAAGTCATATTTCTAGTGCGAAGGAGTCTTGTCTGTTTCTCTAATGAGGAACTAACGTTGTAGAAAATTCCAGAAATTTTCTTTCACTTGTGACGTACGCCTTTCCTTCATCAGTTTACAAGTATTAATAAGGAAGACTAATCCTTTACAAACAAAACTAAAGAAAGGATACAGGTTTTAGTCAAGAGTTGTTGTGTATATATTTCGGAATAAATGTTTAGTAAATTGTTATTTTAGTATCAATTTCGTTGATAATGACAACGATGACAAATTCCTACAAGAAAAGAAACGGATATATTAATGAACAGTAAAAGTGTATATTTCTGCAACAAACTTCGTATTGTATAGGAAACTAGCAAAAATAAATGTAATAAAAACATAATTTATTGTTCATTTTTGTAACGCTCCATATGAAATGGTTTACTATAACACCAATAGCACCATTTATTTAATGGAAATTTTGTGTCTTTTAGTTAAAATTTCTCGTCAAACTTCAACGTTTTTTGACAGACCGATTTTATAATTTATATAATTTTTATTTCGTTTTCATAATGTTGATTGAGCCCATGCTTGACAAGTTTTTGGCCACTCAATATTCTGTCATCTAATGTATTCGCAGACAACAGTCTCCCCTAGTCCCATGTCGCAGACAGATTCGATACGAAAAAATGGTGTTAATATGTCTGAATACGAGAACAACAAATAAGTTATGAATTTGCTTGAGACCATTTCATGTCTGAATCGATGAGATTTCAGTTAAGAAAAATACCTTTTCGAGATAAACTCAAAGCATTCGAAATAGTCAAATTTCCACCCATTATTCCCATTTTGCAACTGACTACGAACAAGTTAACTTAGAAATATGTTTTTGTTTCCCATATCGAAACCAGTTACCAAAACTGATTTCAAAATGGTACTAAGGGAATATGTAAATGCTGAAAATGTTGAACTAGATTCGAGTCAAATATTTTATTATCTTCGTATTTAACTACACTGCATGTATTGTGTTTATGAAACATTTATAAAACTGTAAAAATAGACGATACATGAAGTTTTTGTGCTGTCAGTGCAGCCTAATTTTACGTAACATATGTGTTATTGTTTTAGAAACAAATGGTAACTAATTTTGGCCTCCAAAAATAGGTTACTAAACTACTTGGAAGTATTTTATCATTTTCTTTCGTAATGTAAAAAACAAGCAAAGTGTTCTAGACTGTTTCTATTATGTCTTATGATGTTTTGTATAGTTTTTCATGCATCGACTATTTAACTATATTTCATTCATATTAACTTTACAATGTACATTAAATGCAACCACCTTTTTGATGTTTTATATACATACATAATTACTAAAAGAATTTTGTACCATTTTCCAAAAGAAAGAAAAAAAATATTAACGTTAATTTATAAATTGTATCGAAACATAATTATGTTCATGATGAACAACTTCTAGTCTCGCTACTTCGTTTAATTTTGTTCGGTGTTACACAATAGCTACCCTTAATCTGTACAGCATAATGCTTAATTTCATTTCACAATGTTTTACGTATATGTCAACTTTAGACTTTAACACCACCAAATAGGGTACATTACATATTAAATAAAAAACCGATCAATTAACTTTTTTTTTATATGGAAAAATACGTGTTGGATATTCCACCGCTGGCGGGGATACCTCCGGGGTTATGTGGGACTCGCGTCCACTAAAACCCCACAGTGACTCGACACATTATAGTCCGGTCTCCCGGAACAACCTGTGCCACTGTATCCAAGGGTGTTATCGATCTATCGAGACTAGAAGTAAAAAAAAAGTACACATTGTTGGGACGTTGGATTTAACTTTGTGGTGTATTGTATTGTATTTATTTTACTCGTTTAGATTATGGGCATATATTAAGTTACAGTCAATGTAAGTATACTTTGGTGCGTGGCGGAGGTGTGGTTACCACCTCCGTGGGTGATGCGGTTATGTCCCATTTGTTCTATAGAACAAGTTTATCTATCCCACTTTTCACCCTCTAAAACAATTGTTCAACTAGTTGATGCTCTAGGAGACAAGTTGTATAACTGTCCTACTCTATCCACTTATTTATTACCTTACTACTTTGTTATTATGAAGAAGTGTTAATTAAAAGTGGCCGGCAAAGTTGAGATAATAATCTTGTGTTATTTGTAGTTGAACAAACATAATACATAATCGCTGCTTAACATCAGGCAGGATGGTGGTCAAACGCTTGTTCATAGTGATAAAAAAAGATGTATCATTTCTACAAACAGTTCAACGACTGTATCTGAGGGACTTCTTTCCTACAGAAAGAAAAAGCCGGACAATGTAATGTTGTACTATGATGTGTGTAATGTTCTGTAGAACAAATGGGAATTAGCCGGTGATGCTGCTCGAAGCAAAACCAAATAATATTATTATTTACGGACGCTTCAAAGGGCGCAGAGAGAGTACCTTTGTAATGTAGTTAAGCCAAATAGTAGGTTTATTTCGCTCATTCACACTAGAAAATTCACCCCTGAGTGAATATTGGGAAAACATTCGCCCAAAAATCCTGTCATGTAAATTACTTCTTTATTGTATAGGGTGATTAGGAAATACCCTTTTTTAGCTAAAGTCTACTGTTAACGAAAAATCTTCAAAACAAATCTTTATAAATCAGATCTAGTTGGGTATATCCCATTTTTTTCTTTAGAACAAATATCTCTCTCCCACTTTTCCTAAAGAAAGAAAAGGACGAACAAACTAATGTTGTTCAATAACGTCATGTTCTGTAGAACAAATGGGACTTACCCATCTAGTTTGTATTGAGAAGTCGATATTTTTTTTCGTTTGGTCTACAGAAAGTACACTACGTGTTAATATGTAATTTCCAAATCGTCCTGTAAAGCAGGATGTATTTTCCTGCTATCCACCGTAGGGGTGGGTTTTGTATAGTGAATGGCGGGAATAAGCCAAATAGTATACAGTGCCCGAGCGCGGGTACGGCAAACCAAATCAAGTAGGTGACAACGCCGACTTATTTTGTGATTTATAATAGTTGTCAGTAGTGTAAGAATTACTTTCACCGTTTTAAAAACATAAAATTATATAAAAAAAAAATTAAAATAAATAATGCCATTTTAAAGTGTTGGGGTGAGAGATTATTGTTATTGTATATAGACGATACGATTTCGTGGATTATATGAATGGTATAAAAGCAAACACGCCACTATCCACGGTCTGTATCAAAGTCTTTATAGGTTTTTTTAGTACAGTATTGTAGTTTCATCACCGTATTAGTATAGGACAGTGTAATTTTTTTTATGTCTTTTTTCTATGGTACTGTATGGAAATTGCATCTATACTGTTACTTAGACCAAATTCGTTTTTAATAGCTCCACAAGATGGCGTTTATTTTTGGTTCAAAACGGACAGTGGCGTGTTTGCTTTTTATACCCTTTATATACAATAAATATATATGTATTTTGAGTTTTGTATATAGTTTTATAATTGCGTCGGCGTCTGGTGCGATCTAGCGATGGAAGTGGATAAACACTGCACTTGTTAGTAGGTATTGTATATTGTGTATTTTTTGCAGAGAGCCCATTGTTTATCAACTGTCCATTTGCCCTTATTACATAGCAATATATATATATAATGTATTGTGTTTGACGTCGACGCCAGCGCCCTCTGCGTGCTAGTTTTAGTAATACAATATAATATATTGGAAACTTTGTACTTTCTTTCCCACTTTTACCTCGTTTTTAGTGTTTTGTTTTATCAAATAGTAATGGAAAGTCACTAGGATGAAGGTTTTTATCAGTTGACTAAGCTGAAGGAAAAGGCTTGTCTTAAGTTTATATTTATATATACATAAATATAGTGGTAGGTTTTTTTTTTGTTTTCTTTGTTATGGTTTCAACCTCTGTGCAAATTCTTTGTATTATATAACGAGTGCCGGGTGGTTGTGGACCACGTATGTTAATATATTATTAATATTGGTAAAATAAAATTGTTACAATATGTTACTGTGTTTTATTTCAATGGTGTAACTACGTATAGTCAGTCAAAGAATCGAATCTACCACCCTTAGGTTGAAGGTCATATTAATGTGATTAGACATTAAGGCGTACTCAGCTTTAACTGTCCGTTTCCGTTAAAGCTGCTAGCTGCTTAATGTTAAGATTGTTTATACAACGTTAAATCTTAAATGTTGCTAAACCTCGAGAAAGTCACTCAGCCCAACTGTCCAACAGTCCGGAACCGTTGCTTACATTGTATCAAGCACAAGTTTGATCGTGTATGGAATAATAATAAAGGCGTGCTAGAAGGCTCATAGGTGACGACAGGCTGTGTTATGGTTGCGTTCGGCAACGCGTGGAATTTGAATTATTTTTTTTTCGTTTTGGACATATGGTTCCTTGGGGAAAGTTGTTTGGTATCTTGGGCTTAGTAACTCTCGATTTTAATAATAATTTGATGTTACACAGAAAGGACTCAATCCACACTTTGCCCGAAATTGAGTTAACTAGGTATAGATACCAGGGTGCTAAGTTAAGACATATCCATCATATAAAAAAACAACTTTCCGCAACGCTCGTACGGTGAAGGACAACGTCGTGATGAAACCTGCACACCACGAGGTGTGTGAACCCTATAACGACGATGGGCTCACCCCCTGTCACGTTGGGTTAAATACGCTTGGTGAACCGTGGGTACTTGCTTTAGCAAGTGTATTTTTTTTTTATAAAGAAACATTTACCCCAAAAAGTTCACTACAACCTATATTTAATGTTCAATAGAGATAAGATCTAACTTTAAAGCTCAATATCTCCGAAGTAACTTTGTGGATTGAGTCCTTTCTGTGTAACTACGTCCAATTATTTTCATAAAAAACTTACGATCTCATTGGGTATGTAATGTGGTAAAAGAAAAACTAAAATAGTTTGCTTATTCCGAATATCTACCCTAGAAAATGCACCCCAGTGAATAGTGGAAAAACATGCGTCTAAGAATCCACCTCATCATCTAAATTGTATTTTTAATTTTATGGCAGGGTGGATAATCCAGCGCGCATTTTCCGAATATCTTCCATGGGGTACATTTTCCAGGGTGGATAGTCGGAATAATTCAAATAGATTTCCCATCGAGCCTCATTCGGGTATCCATCTAGAGCTTCTACTTGTCAATGTGCGGAATTAACTGCCTGTTCAAGTTTAGCCAGCTGGAACACGTCCTCGACGCCAGGAGCGAAGTCGTTAGTGCGGCGCTAAAAATCCAATGTTACAAAATATATGAAACAGTCCAAGACTCTTGCCAAGCGATATATCGTAAACTGATCGCGAAATTAGTAGGTATTTGTTGAGTGTCCCTTGCATAGCACTTATCTTTATTATGAATTGTTACGTATTGTTTTCGTGCGCTTTATTGGCTATGTGCGCGACGGCGATGGCGACGCGTAGCGTTTACAACATTTGCGGAAGCTGTCAAATAATAACAATGTAAGCATTGTTAGTTTTCTTTGCAAATATGAATAAAACCAAAGATAAAATAGCATTGTTGACATTATTTAAGTGCTATTTATTCAATAGTATTAATTTAAAAATAATGTAGTAATAAAACACTTACTTCTTTCTTTTCACAGCAGCAATACATTTTTTTCGTTGTTCTATTTTGTAGGTAGCTCTTGGGAAAATATAAAATGTACATTTGCTATTGAGGCCGTTATTTTTACAGTTAACAACGCATTTCTTCGCTCTGATTTTGTTCTGCAATCAACGATTTGACAGCTGATCATCCGCATTTGTTTCCAATTTCTGCCGTGTTGTGCGCTGCGGTCGTTATCT
>SJJU01013165.1:0-10826 GCA_012932125.1 Conopomorpha cramerella
CACCCATATAAATCTCTTTCGTTAATCGACTTTCCTCCATTCTCTCCATATGCCCAAACCATGTCCCCAGATGACTAGACTCATAAAACGGAGAGTAAGAAATGATGATACTAAAGCGAATGTTTAATTACAGCTGTTGGCAAAATTCAACCGTGCGGTGTCCGAACAAGTGGAGAAGGAGAGAGTCGCCTTCAAGAAGGAATTGGCTGCGATGGCCGGAAAGCTGAGGGCCATTGAGCAGACACTCAAACGTATGTTATACATAACTTGTTTATAATCATCAGAATCAGCCACATGACGTCCACAGTTGACGAGGGCCTATCCCAATGATTCCCAGGCTAAATTGATCAAATGCGTTTCGTCTTCGTGGTCGACTTGCACTAAATATGCCATCAATAACAAGAAAAGGGGACAAGAGATCTGCAAGCGACGTAGGCTCTGAACGGGGACAAATAAATCGATGAAATTCGCGTTCTTATAGTCGGCGTCACGTAAGCAGCAAATTTTGACAGGTCGATTGACATGCGTGACCTGGACTGATAGTGTAGTACAATATTGGAAAGATTCGATTTATTTTAGAATCGATTTATGAGAAATGTTTTGGTACCATCAATTATAGTCGTCGTAAATATTTTATGAGCAACAGACAATGCATTTAAGGTTACGACAAGATGAAACCTATTTGTTACCCGTTCATAATACGTGCTGTAGAGCTTATTATATTTATTTTACATATAACTGTATAATCGAAACGTTGTCACTTCGATTCATGAATAAAAAAAATCACATGTCTATAAATTGATAACAACGAGCTAAGAAGCAATAGGATGCGCAACGCTGAGATACAAATGTCATCGCCATACATTTGGTTGTCAGTCATATCCATTCTAAAAATTGTTCATGGATTTATCAATGTGTCAGCTGACGCCGACTATAGTGGCCCCTTAAAGTGGTTCAAAGGAATTAACTTAGCTCACTGTACGAGCCATGAATGAATAGGTCGAGATCAGTACCCACAAAAATGTATGTGATTTTGTGGGCAGACATTTTATTAAAAGTTCCGGTGTAAACTTTTAACATTATGTAAGTCATTCTTACGGTGCGAAATTACCAGGTTAATTTTGGTATAAACTTTTAATAGTAAAATATGAACTGTGGGCATTTGCTTACAAAGTACCTGTGCTTTGGTATTAAAAGGCGTGAAGTTTCCATAAAACTTTTCACAGTTTTATCTTATTTTACTTGTTGGTTGATGCACTTTCGATATCAGTTGAAATTTTGTGATATCTGTTATATTTACGGAGTTATGGCTATTATGACCATGATATTAAATGTTTAAAACGGGTATTATAGCGCGAAGATTAACCAAAGATAAGGATTCAGCTTACCTTCGTTGTTTTAATCTTCGCGACTTTTAAACATTTAATATCATGTCAGTGCGCGTTTCCTTAAAAAAATATTATGACCATGCTCAACGGTTACATTTTGCATATCTGACACATCAGAGTAGTGGATATTCATGTGTATTCTTATTCAGGATAGAATTTAATGTCGCGAAATCGTAATGTATGTGATGATTGGCCGGTGAGAAGGTTGATTGTATTGTGGACGTGGTCAGAGCGCGCGAAGGCGGAGGAGGAGGCGCGGCGCTCGCAGTCGCTGTGGGCGGCGGCGGAGGCGCTGCTGGCCGCCACCAAGCGGCCCGTGCACGAGACCAAGCTCGACAAGGAGATCAACGCGCTCGAGAAAGCCGGTAACATACGCTATATTATTGAACAACTAGTGGACGCGCGACAGACGTTCTCCTGCCTTAACCCTTCAGGCAGAGGTAATATAGATCCCACTTAATTTTCAACTTTAGTCCTTTGAAATCTTACCATAATGATAACCGCATCAAAACTCATTGCGTAGTATTAAATATCTAAGAATACATAGGTCACACATCAAAAGTGTCTAGGGATCAGAAACATTTTTAGCTCTAAAAAAATCTAATTCATTTAAATCAAATCTAATCTTCTGGATTGGTCTCCTACCTAATTCTCCATGCTTGTATCAATGACTCCACATGAATGATCACCACATTAATAAATTATGAAGGACATATGTTGACCAGATTGGTGATGTCCTGGCCGAAGGTGGCGGAGAAAAGTACTCGAAACCGGAGGTCATGTATGAAAAGATGTATGAATGTAGATGAAGCGAAAGGGGTATGTGAGAACCGTGACAAATGGAGATCTGTAGTCTCTGCCTACCCCTCTGGGAGACAGGCGTGAAGTGTATGTATGTACTTAATTTTGAACATTAGTCCTTTGAAACGTAGTCTAAAATCAATTAATTTTAAGGAACTTTCTGCCTGTTAAAAGGTTAACTATGTCCAGGGTGGCCTGTGCCCAGCAGTGGATGTCATTTTTTTTCTTTCATAAGAACCTTCTGCTGTCATTAATAAGCACAACAAAGTAAGAATTAGCGAAATCGGTCCACCCGTTCCAGAGTTATGGAATGACAACGAAAAGTGGCTTTGATTTTTATATACAAATCGGTCAGTATGGGAAACTATGAAACTATGAGACATATGAAGATTTGTTCTTAGGAACCATGTCACCGATTTTGATAAAAAGAAAAACTGCATTCATACTTTATTTGAAAAAAGAATCGTATTCAGCTTGGGAATCGAACCCGGTTGCTTTGAAAAAATAAACTTGCACTTTTCACTTTTTCTTTTTAAATATCGATTATGTAGGTCTTAAGCTGTAAATGTCTTTATGAAACATGATGTTAAAAATGAATAAAATGCATTGTTTTGACATACTCTAATTTATCGTAGTAGATATTCGAAGTGAGTAAGCGTATTTAACCCAACGTGACTGGGGTTAAGGGTACTTAAAAGCTCATCACCTAAGTAACTGTCAGCGGTGGGAATCGAACCAACGACCTTAAGGAATAGAAGCAGGCGTGCTGACCACTGCACCAACGGGCCAAAATAATCTAATATATAAAATTCTCGTGTCACAGTTTTCGTTGCCATACTCCTCCGAAACGGCTTTACCGATTGTTACCAAATTGTATATGCTTATTCAGTAGGTCTGAGAATCGGCTACTATCTATTTTTTATGTATCTACGAGTTGTATTTCTCCCAATACACGGGGTGCAAAGGCAACTTATTATGGCAAAACAAATGTTTGCCGGGACAGCTAGTTATCAAATAATATTGTAACCGCATCAAAACTCATTGCGTAGTTAGTATTCAATATCTAAGAATACATAGGGAGACAGCCGTAGTCGACTGTTTTATACTACACACATAAAAAATGTCTAGGGATCAAGAACATTTTTAGCTTTTAAAAAAATATTATTTTTTGTAAAATGTCTCGAAAGTTCAGGTACTGTTATACGACATTAATTAACTGTTAGGCGGTAGGAAGTTCGCCGAGTCAGCTAGTTCGGAATAAATTATGAATGAATTCAGTTTTTGTAAAATATGTTCTTGATTGCAATCTTCTAAAAAGTACTTGATCCCTAGGCACTTTGATGTGTGTATGTATTGATATGGATTGCTATTGTATTGTATGGATTACTTTGTTTTTTTTTTCAGGTCAAAACGACAAATTAGTGCAATCTGTGCTGAAGGGAATCACTACTGAAAGCAAAGACAAGCCCGTGGTCACTGAAAAGGCGCTTAGGGAACGTTTTGATGCCGTAAGTATTACTCGCATACCATAATGTATGCACACTGTAATGGCGATGAGATACTGTCTCCCAGAGGGGTAGGTAGAGATTACAGATCTCCATTTGTCACGGTTCTGACATACAGCTTTCGTTTCATCTACATTCGTACTTCTTTTCATACTTTTGTTTTGATGGGATTATGTGCTTTATTAGTTCGGATTAGTCTAGTAATATTTTTTTTTTTTACAACATCACACATTACCTTCATCCCATGTTAAGTAGCTAAAGCACTTGTGTTGTGGAATTCCATATATTTGTTTCTTTTAAATACATACATTAAAATACAACAAATAAAACACTTGGACACATCCAACAAGTATTTAAAAGCTCACCACCAAAGTAGCTGTCAGCGGTGGGAATCGAACCCACGACCCTACGGAATTGAGGCAAACATGTTGTCACTACACCAACGGGCCCGTCAACACATGTACACATATTCTCATGAAAACAAGATAACTGAAAATGACTATTCTGAAAGTTTTAGCCCCTTTAGCAGGCCCCGTCCTGTATTGGCTATATGCGCGACGGTGGCGACGCGTAGCGTTTACAACATTTGCGGAAACTGTCAAATAATAACAATGTAAACATTGTTCGTTTTCTTTGCAAATATAAATAAAACCTAAGATTAAAATAGTATTGTTGACATTATTTAAGTGCTATTTATTAAATAGTTTTACTATATAATGAATATAATAATAAAACTCTAACTTCTTTTCACAGCAGCAATCCATTTTTTTCGTTGTTCTATTTTGTAGGACGCTCTTGGGAAAATATGAAATGTACATTTGCTATTGAGGCCGTTATTTTTACAGTTAACAACGCATTTCTTCGCTTTGATTTTGTTCTGCAATCAACGATTTGACAGCTGATCATCCGCACTTGTTTCCAATTTCTGCCGTGTTGTGCGCTGCGGTCGTTATCTGTCTGCCACTACTCGCTTTGCACATAGCCAATATTGACGATGAATGTTTTAGATGGAGAAGACAGCGCGCTCGGTGGCGCTAGTGGGCCGCGAGGGAGCTGCTCTGCCGGTCTACTTCTTGTCCTGGGTCCAGTCCAAGTTGTTGTTCACCAAGGTAACCTTCATACTTAGTATTTCTGCGTGAAACATTTTTTTTTTATCATTAAGAACAAGCCTTTGACCACCATCTTGCCTGATGTTAAGTAGCGATGTGGTCTACGATGGAGCACACTTGTTCATTAGGTACCTATTCACTCCAGTGACTTGAAGACCTCCAGACTGTACTGTGAGAGTATTATAACATCGTAGTTATTGGTAAGAATGTTCTGGGAAATAGCATTAGCAGTGGCGTGCACTGGCTTTTACCACGAGTTAGGCAGTAAACGTAATCCCCAAGGATTGACACCTATGTATAGGTAACTTGTTTTTACGAAATATCTATTCATCTATAAAACACGGAACCTTCGTTAGCCTATGTCGAGAGTACAACAAAAAAAGGATCTAGCAATAACTCTATTATTAGGTCGGGTAGCCAGTGACCAGCCAAGGTAGGCAGTGTCTTTTTGCCTATATGGTGTGCACGCCACTGAGCATTAGTCTTTCTCCTCATGCCTCAAATATTCTGATAAAAAAAGTACACTTCACGCCTTTTAATCCCAAAGCGGGGTAGGCAGAGGTATTTACTTAATAAGCAAATGTCCACGGTTCACCAAGCGTATTTAACCCAACGTGACAGGGGGTGAGCCCATCGCCGGTATAGGGTTCACACACCTTGTGGTGTGCGGGTTTCATCACGATGTTGTCCTTCACCGTACGAGCGTTGCGTTGCGTGCATAGGCTCTGAAAGAGTCCCATTGGTACACGTCCAGTAGCCGGACTCGAACCCGCGACCTCCCGGTTACAAGTCAAGTATCCGACCAACTGGACCACAGACGCTGTATTCTGATAGTAAATTAAATTGTCCCATTTCAGTTTGCAGAAATCCCAGCTGACGAACTGAACAATCTACCCACAGACTTCAGTGAACTTGACACCTTCGACATCATTCAGAGGGCGAAGTGAGTATACCGATAATAACATCAACGGGGGGGAAATTTTAATCCAAAAACTCCTTTTGTCACATGAATCATGACATTAGACAACACAACTACACTCGGGAGCAATGAAATCGAGTCAGTTTACTACTGGTTGCAGTAATAAATTCGATTATTAATGATTCGATTTCATTGCTCCCCCCCCCCCCCCCGTACCACACGAAATTTATAGACTATATACTTGACTTACAGAAAAATAGTAAAAACACAGAATAACATGATTATTTATGTTGGCTACCATACATCAAGCGAATTAAAAAAGGAGTCTTTCTCCATTCGATTTGGGAGCCGAGTTTATGTATTTTTTTTTTGTAGCGAAGATATTTCATAGATGGTCCCATAAGAAAGTCAATGTTTGATGATGGCAGACCCCATAAATCGATGGGAACTCTAGAAATTGGTAATGGGCGGGCGCGTAGTAGTCGCTGAAATCTTTTTTTTTCAAAATGTTAATTTTTTTAATTCATTTAACTAGGGAACCACTTGCTCATTACATTACATATAAATTCTGTCAAAATACATTTCCAGATACTACATGGACCGCGGCGAATTAGCGACGGCCCTGAAGTACGTGAACCTCCTCCAGGGTGCTCCCCGAGCGGCCGCCAAGAACTGGTCGGAGGCGGCGAGACGCCATCTTGAAGTGAGACAAGCCGCCGAAACTGTCATGGCGCACGCGTCCGCTTCCGGTCTGCTGTACCTCTAAAAAAAATATTTTCAAAATGGCCGACGAAACGAAAAATGTTACGTTTTGTGAGTGAATTCTGTTTACTTTTTGGAGATTTTTGGCGCGATTGCCTTCTTGTTTTCGACGCGCGGACGTTTTTCTAGATATGTTTACTTTTTTGGAATTTCGAGGGGTATAAAGATTGAGTTTTTTTTTGGTGCGTTACGGATTAGAAAAAAATATATTATGTTTGGGCAAGTTACAAAGCGATTTGTGAAACGTGAAGTTTTTTTATCAAACGCACTGAAAAATCTGACGGGTAATTATTTTCCATAACCCGTTCATTGCCGCGGGTTTTATATAAATTAATCGACAAATACAAAATTGAATCGCGTGTCAACAGTGACAGCAGATGTGTTAAATCATTTTTGCTGTGTGGTAGTAAACTAAATTCTCTCGCAGTATTTTTCATACAGAAACAGGTTAGATCTTTAATTTACACGCGAGTTTCCAAGGCTCAGTTATAATAGATAAAAAATGGTACCTAGTGCAGGCACTAGTTTTATTTTGTATGAAACTTTTTCATTCTGTACACGGAATAGAGATCAAATGGAAGTCGTATATGCTAATCTCAGTAGGTATGCTAACCGTTATAGCTACATGAAGACTTGTATCTAAACTATGTGTTTTGTTTACATGTATTGTGGTAAACACACAAATGTTGAAACACGAAATTTTTCTACATCCCAACCTCGGCGATGCGACACTTCCACTAAAGTAGAGTGTTTTTCTCTATTCTGTGTTATGTTAACCCATTAGCACCCACTGTACTCTGAGAGTGACAAGTTATTTTAAACTCTATTACTTGGTAATAAACATCAATTAAACAGTAAGTACTCTTCTGGGCGTTTAGGCATACACATTTACATTTAATAAAAAATATACACTGAAACATTATATAGTGCTGTCTTAATTAGAGGCTAACACCGAAAGACAATATAGTTAGCTAAAAATATATACATTAGGGTAAATAATGGCTTAATGCCAGGGACACCCTATTTTCTATATATTAAGTTCCAGTTTCACAGCCTCTTTGTAGTACTGCAGAATACAGGTGCCTTGCCAATAAACGCAGTATAACTATTCCGAAGTTATACTAAGCTCAACTTAACTCGTCAGTTGTATGTCAAATACGTAATAATCAGTTTCAGTAGACATGTAACTTTGATGTAAGTTATAGCGCGTTTATTTGCTAGGACTATCGTTATGTCATCATTATAATCGTATAACGAGGGCCTCCTCCAACGATTTCCTTGATCATTTGAAGGGAAATGCCAATAAAGGCCACGGTTAGCCGGCGGTTTGGCGATCGCAGTGGTGTTGTGGCTTAACTCACAGAGAGCACTTCTGCCCGTACGCTGGATAGTTCCCTCCGTTGCCCCTTACGATCCCTATGACGGGAAAAGCTGGGCTGGGGTGGTGACACATGTCTTCTATACGACGTCACCACACGTCTAAGGCTGTATTAGGTCTTATTTATCTATTATTGAATTATAGGTCCTAGTATACTACGTTATATGAGAGCCGTGTTATATACTTGAACAAATTAAATAGAAAAATTACATCAAATGTATTTTTTGTTGCTTTTTGGGCCTTGGAATGAAAATCTGATTTACTTATATCGTTACGAAGGTACCCGGGTTACCTGAACATGTTAATTGTGTTAGTAGATATTTAATTTAGAATAATAAATTTGTGAAATGCAAGATAGTAACACGACCTTTTTTGAAGAAACAAACAAGTAGTTACCTACTATAATATTACGTTAAATGGAGTCCTAATGCAATTGTTGTTCTTTTTTAAGCACAAATAATAGTAATAAATATAAGTAGACACCGTTTTGACAGTTGAGCGAATTCATTGAAAAATCAGTACTAATCGTTTTTTGTTTGTTGAGAATTTTATTGTAAAATAATTAATAAAAAAGGGTACCGAATAAATGTCCTTGTCTTAGTTTGATTTGTATAAAAGCAGTGTCATTTTTGCGGTTTAATTATTATGTTATGGTTCTCTGTAATTTTGACAGTTCCATAGTAGTAAAAAGCGCCCTCTGTGAGCTCTAATAAAAACTATTGCTATCTGTCAAAAACGTCAAAATTCGGTTTAAGGATTGTAATGATTTTCGATGATTTTGCCGAAACGGAGTCTTATTTAATAATAACATACAAATTGTTTGCATTTACATAAATTGAATATCATTCAAAACACAGTGAAATCGTAGGTGACAATGTATAAAGTAACAAAACGAAACGACTTAATCTAATGATTGTGTAAATAAAAAATGTCGTATGTAATTTAACTAAATTATAAAATGATTTAAATTATAACTGTTTTTTTTTTATAAAGTTTGTGTGACGTATGATTATTGTGGTACCATTAAGCCCCGTATTCATGGTAAACATTTGTTTATCAACATGGTTGCATAAACATGTTGCCGAGTTGCTGTCAACATGTTGCTGGCAACACTGCGTGTTGCGGAGTTGATAACTGCATGTTGACAAGTTCTCGCCTGTCGAGCGTAAACATCAGTTTAGCAACAAATGTTGACGTGTGTGGACGTGTTTGCAACAGTTTATAAATATGGCGGTAGTGTGGAGCAATGATAAAATAATGCAATTAATCGAATTGTTTCAATCTAAACCATTAATATGGGATTCTTCTGTAAAAGAATACAAAGATAGAAACAAAAAAAACGATGCATTTGAAGAAATTTCTCAAGCCCTAAATGTACCCAAAAAAGACGTGGAAACTAAAATACATGTACTGCGTACTCAGTTTACTAGAGAGAAAAAAAAGTTGTTGGCAAAGAAAACTACAGGCAGCGGCGCAATAGAAAAATGTAAATGGATTTATTACGAACCATTGGAATTTTTGTTATGTGGTGCAACCACTTCTGGTGAAACGGATACTATGAATAAAACAGTAAGTTGTTTTTGTATATAATTTTTATTGTACTGTTGTCTGTAAAATTATTAAGATTACGCTACATTATTTTGCCATGGAACACTTCCTTCTGGAGTTGAAAAGTAATCGGCAAACTGTTCTCTAATACAAAAAGCAGATTGTGATGCAGGTCTGCCCCGTCTTTGCAAATTGCTCATAGGAAACGAACCTAGTTCCCTTCGCCATGAACCTTCTATTAGGTTACCTTCAGCGTCTTCAAAATCAAATGTTTGTGGAGGTGTATATATGGATCTGGAAACTGTGTTACGTCTTAAAAAAATATGTAAATATACACAAGCAATTACCACGAGTTCACAATTAGCTGGTTTTAATGGAATAGGCTTAGTGAAGACACGAAATACCACACATAAAATGCCAAAAACATTTTCTATAATCCTCCTAGCTCTTGATAGTCTGTAATTGAATATACGCTTTTTATTCCCACGATCGTGAATGCCAGGATATGGTTTCATCATGTTCTCGGTTAGCGCGAAAGCACTGTCACCTATAATAACATATGGCATTTCTGGTCCACCTTGAATTATTGGTTCAGGACGTGGCAGTTTAAGTGAGTTCTCTAACAATGCATTATAAAAGCGTGTTTCTTGAAATACTCCACTGTCGGACGATCGACCCTTAGCTCCACAATTTGCGTATATAAAGTTATAATTGCCATCTGCAATTGCCAAAAGTACCATGCTGAACTGATTTTTATAATTGTAGTATTCACTTCCAGAATTCTTTGGCGCTACAATCAAAACGTGTTTCCCATCAATGGCTCCAATGCAATGTGGAAAATTCCATCGTATTTCGAATTCACGACTTATTTGTTTCCATTCCTGCTCCGAACTTGGAACCTACAAAATAAAAAATAAAATAAGATGATAATTTACAGGTGGAAGAAAACAATGCACTTGAAAGTGATATGGAGTTAGAGCCATGTCAATCACCAAGGCCTTCATCGAATGCTACAACATCTACATCTTCGAGGAAAAGAAATAAGACAGATGAATTAAGTGAAATATTTGAGGTTTTGAAAAGTGCGAAAAAAAGATGGATGAGAAGGAGAAGAAGGATCCATTTGATATTTATGGTTGTAACAAACATCTTCCGACGCGCTCCCAGACCCCGGGACCGCCGCGCGCATTCATCGTTGCACGTGTATCCCAACCGGTTACAATGAAGTACATAGTAGTAAGTCACCACCCGGCCCGCTATATAAACCAGTTCGCGAGCCGAGCACTCTCAGCCATAAACGCCCGCATCCTTTGGTCCCCCGCCGGGGACTAAAGAAGCACGCCCAATGACCCTCCCGTATTCACGGGAGGCGAGGACACCACGGGCAGGCGCCAAACGGCGCACACACCGTTTCCC
>SJJU01013165.1:12577-24738 GCA_012932125.1 Conopomorpha cramerella
CATGCTAGAAGTAAGTGAAGTGCCCTAAACCTAAGTATATTATCCACTATGTAACCATATTTCATATATCTGTGTATCCTTCCTCAGCTAAGGTTTGTTCATGACCATATACAGAGAGTCAATAAACGTCAGTCGAATCGAACAGTTGTTTCTATCCGTTGCGCTAATGGGGAGCCATCTCATATGGCGACCCTGCCAGCGAAAGTAGTCAATTTAAAAAAAATAAGAATAATATCACCTTTGGAAAAAAAAAACAAAATGTAAACTAAAAATCCAGTGAAATGTGTAAATCGGACGGACTGGTTTTACCGTAACCATCATAGTTGTGATATTTTTGTATTGTCTATGCAAAGTATTCAAGTTTTGAGCCGCTTCAAACTGACCAAAATGGGTTCAACACAGACAAAAGAAGAAGTAATTTTTGCCTAGAAGATATCGGAAACCATGTCAGCACCAGTATGGATCGGACATTGAAAAACTATTCACGGATCTGACAATTTCCCAAGCGAACGGTGACTCAGGAAATTACGAAATTATAAAACCACTGAATGAAAAACAAGCACAACAAACAATTCGGCAATTCTCTGACGTTTGTTTGTAGGTCGTTGTTTCTATCCGTCGCGCTAATGGGGAGCCATGTCATAAGGACATACGTACGTCACCACTACATTCGAGAAAAGGTCAACTCTGGTGACATCCCTATCGAGTACATTTCTACAAATCTGATGCTAGCCGATTGTCTGACCAAACCCCTGGCGAAAGCGAAGCATCAGCAGTTCAAGAGAGGATATTGAAATGTGAACGCAGTCTTAAATGTGATAGATGTTGCCACTATAGAAAATAAATGCACATTCTTTTCTGTCATCCATTACAATCCGGTGTTTTTATTTTCACTCCCTAGAAACTATTAGTTATCTAGATAGGCGTAGTTAATCTTTTGGGTAATGAACAGTATTTCATCAAGATGCTGTTACACTTCACGCAGCCCAAGTCGAATTGGGTAGAATGGGAAAACGTGATACATCACACATTCTCAAAGATATTACGACTTCGCCATCCCGTGCTAGGAAATACAAGAAAGCCTACTTTCGAGAAGTAGAAAGAGAATTCTTCAAAATGTGAGAATACTGCTCGCCTGACACCCATGGAAGCGTTAAACATGTAAAACCAGTACGAAATAATAAGAAAAACGAATCGAAAGTTCTCTCCGTGTTACAGTTATACAGTTATTAATACAAGAAGCAAAAAAACAGTGCTATCCGCCACCAGAAACATGCGTAACGAGTACCTGCGCTGAAATCCAATTGCAACCATTAGTCGAGATTAACGTTAGGCAAGTGTCGGAATTCCTAAAAGAACTCTTACAATAGGAGAACATGAGCTTGGGACACTTGGAAGATGATTTGTAAATAAGATTGTGGTGGATCACAACAAGCCCAGTTTAAACAGAAGTTAGATAACGAAGCAGATTCGGATGCAAATATTTTTCAAAGCTGCGGATAGTTTACGGGAAGTACAATGCAAAGATTTTATGGGAAAATCCAACACTGTCATGCCCCCGATTCTGTCGACCAACACCTTTCCGCTTTGTCAAAGAGACTACTGACGTTACCAACGAAGAGATTAACAACATACAAACGACGATAGATTCGTTAAACGCGACTGAAGTTACTGGAACGCAGTTACTGGGACGACATCAACGAGTTGTTGCTATATATGTGGCAAAACATCGAAAGATTTTAATCAATTAGATGACATAAGAGCCATAGATATGGAAGCCACTGAATTTGGGTTGTCTATTTTACATGCCAGGATATAGTTTTTTGAAACTGTTTTGCACCTCGCATACAAACTACCTATAAAAAAATATCGGGAAAGAAAAACAAAGGAGGAAAAGCAAATGGTGTAAGAAAAGAAACTGGAAATCCAAAACCGGTTTCGCCACGATACGGGCTTATTGGTTGATATGCCAAAAGCTAATTTTGGCAATACTAATGATGGCAACACAAGCAGGAGATTTTTCGAGGGTCCAAAATTGGCGTCAGATATTACAGGAGTCGATGAGGAACTCATTTACAAAATTAAAGTCATTTTGGAAACAATATCAAGTGGGTACACAATAGACGTGGAAAAATATGAAATATACGGACGTGAAACGGCTGCTCTCTACGTAAGGCTCAATGCACCATGTCACCAATCCATGGCACCCAATGACACCTACACTGCAGAAGATAGTTGTACACGGAGTCATAATAAAACAAGCATTAGTGCCTATTGGACAATTATCTGAGGAAGCAGCTGAAGCGCGCAACAAACACTTCAGGATATACAGACTTTTCTGAAGAATCCTGTAATAGAGACATTTAGAATTTTGTTTAATTTAGATTCAACAGTATAAATACCGAGCATCGAAGCATCAAATCACATTAGATTTCCAACTCCGAAAAAGCACCATGGGCAATCAATATTCAAAGGCCGATGTGACTTATAATAACGACAACGCCTTAGACCAAAAGAAGCGGACCAGATTAAACAAATACTTCTCGAAGAGATCCAGAGTACAAGAAACATGGTCATCATGGAGATGTGCCTGATATCCCTGATAGTTTTCCTGTTCTTGGCCGCCAAATTCATGGATTTCCGGATGAAAAAAATTGTAAAAGAGCAGTCTTCCGTGTAGTGTTTCGTGCCATATTTAGTTCTGTGCATATCTATGTGCCTTATATGTAATTTAGTTTTTTGGTAATTTTTGTATTTTTCTTTTTGTAACAAACATATGTATATTTGTTTTTTCTTAAAGGGGGGAGTGATGTGGCGGAGCCACATTGTAACATTGCGACATTTGTAAAGATCTGCACTATCAGTATGAATTATCTTGTATGTCACTTATCTATAAGAAATAGTGTAGATACACCACGAGTCAGTTACACTGAATCATGGTGATAAATCATGTATTTATAAATATATAAACTCACTCCAACTAAAATTATACAGACATAATTACCACCAGCTCGTGTCTCATTAAGATCGTAATAAGGTCCCTCACAATTAGTCATAAATTTTGTAATTTTAATTAAATTTATTTTAATTTCTTCTTGGACATTTATTTCATTATTATGGCTACTAATAAAAAACACGTTTTCACACCGAAGGGGAAGAAATGTTTCCTGGACATTTTGAAAAAATACCAAGTCATTGAAAACAAGACACTGAAACCTGCAGCAGCATCCTTAAAAACCAAAAAAGACGCCTGAGATTGCATCAAAAGAGACTTTGAAGCGAATCCAAATGCCACAACACAGATAAAATAACATTTTAATACCTACGTGGAGGTCCTACCTACTTAATAAAAAAAATGCAATACATAGGCAAATGATTACCTCTTGTCTCAAATATTTCACGCAAGTAATGAACAGTTGAAATTGCTGTGGATGAATCTGAACTGAAACAGCGACAAAGAGATGCCCCGAGATTGTTTTGTAAGTTTTGTTGTAACTTTGCAGTTATTTTATATTGTTGTTTCGTAGAACGGAACGTTTGGCTAAGAGTATCGGTGATGCGAGTTTGTCGTTTGTCAGTAAAGTGCCGACGTCAGTCCTTTGAATTTAGGTTGACTAATTGAAAGAGGTGGCGCTGGCATTGCTAAATTTTCTGCCGCCCAAGGCGGAGGCTTACGCAATCACCAAGCAAAAATAAATTGTTTACAGGTAAGAAATATCAATGGAAATGGTGAAGCACAAATAAAGATTTTGTTGAGAAACGACAGATTACCGATTATTTTTCTTGTTTCAGGAAAGAATTCGATTGACGGAATACCATTTATTTGGTCTCGCGCCGGCAAAGTGCGCAGGAGTCTAAATACGCAATAAGATATTGCATTCCTCTTCCCGTTTTTATTGGTAAGATCCCAGCATATTCCTTGTGATTCCGATAGGAATTCCGTATTCATATTTGTGAAATTCAAAGTCGACAGCCAGACTTTCAGCCAGACCTACAACTAATTTCAGAGCCAGGCGCTCAGCCTCACATAGCACAACGATCTTACTACGGTCTGTTATAAACAACCCCTGTATGTGTAAAGCGCTAGCCTAAGCATCCTACTTGTTTACTACATATTTCGTTGTATCAGCATTTCGAAATCATATTATCGTCATTGCATATTGTTTTTTTTGCAGGCAGTCGTTAATTGTATCTCAACCTATCAACATCTACCAAATCCATTCAATGACTCATTCTTGTACTATTTCATAAGTCTAAGTTTATCAAATTAAAGTATTTGTGTGTTGTAATATCTAGTTTTTTTTTTAAAACTAGTTAGGAAGTTGCCCCATAACAGGTCGTAAACGCTATAAATGGTCATCTGTACAGCCGATCGCCCGTACTACGCGAACACAGCTTCACAACATTGTTCACATATCCAGAAATAGGGCGCCCTCAGCATTCACAAATCTAACTCAAATTTGGGAACGATTTTTTACAAGTGAAATGATATCTTTGATTGTCACAAACAAAAAGAATGAAATACTTGAGTCTAAATATAAAGACCAAAACAAATCCGAATTACGTGCGACTACTGAACTTGAATTACGAGCACTTTTTGGTCTCTTGTTTTATACTTCTGTATTTAAATCTAATAGAGAAAATGCTGACTACATATTTGCCACAGATGGCTCCGGCAGGGAAATATTTAGAAGCGTTATGAGCTTTGTTGCACTGCCTTCGCTTAGATGATTCTGATACTTGGATGACGAGACTTATTACAGATAAAATAGCAGCTATAACAAAGATATTTCAAAGGTTCATACTAAATTGTCAAGATCGGAACACATGTTTGTATCGACGAAATGCTAATAGCGTACAGAGGAAGATGCAAATTAATCATATACTTACCAAGTAAACCAGCTAAATATGGAATTAAACTGCTTCTGTTAGTTGATGCTCGAACATTCTATATCTACAACGCCTATATTTATTACGGAAAGAGATCAGACGGAGATGGACTTTCTGATTCAGAAAAAAATTGGGGTACCTACTCCGTGTTTGCTACATTAGTGTCAAGTTATTAAAGGCAGCCATCGAAATGTTACATCGGATAATTATTTTTCATCAATTGAAGCTATGAAATGCTTGAAAGAAAGAGTGCTAACATATCTAGGAACACTGAAAAAAATAGAAGAGAAATACCACCAGAGTTTCAAGACGAAAAGAAGAGAAAACTAGGTGAAGTGTTGTACGGATTCACAAAAGACTTAACAATGATATCATATGTTCCAAAACCAAATAAAGCAGTTATTGTTGTTTCGTCTATGCACCATAAAAAAGAAACCGATCCAGATACAAATAAACCTATGATAATTATCGATTACAACCATACTAAAGGAGGCATAGACGATAAAAAATGCTCCAATTACTCGTGCTCACGTCGAACTAGGCGTTGGCCTATGGCCATTTTTTACCGGCTGCTTGGCATGAGTGGTGTCAACACATACATATCACATAAACAATACGAAAACACGAATAATATGAACAGGGTAGATTTCCTGCGTAGCATAGCCCGTGAATTAGTACTGCCACAGCTCAATTTGAGAGTATATAATAAAAAGATTCCTAGGGAACTAAGGTGTACTATACAGAGAGTGATTGGAAAAGCTAATATGCCACCTGCTCCGACTTCGTCACATCGTACTGTAGAGGTTCGAAAAACTTGTGCCATATGTCCCAGTAAAATGAGAAGGCGAACAAAATATAGTTGCCGCGTATGTGCTACACCAATGTGCCTTAGCTGCTGAAATCAGATTTGCAAGGATTGCAAGTAGCAAGTTCCAGTAGCAAATTAATGTATTCCTTTTTTTATTTTTTATTGTTTTTTTTCTAACTAGTACTAAAGTTATTGTTACCATGAAGATGTTACTTATATTTTGACCCTTGTGATTTTCCTGAAAGGTGACTGGTGGATGTTAGTAGTTATTACCGAAACAGATTTTTTAGAGCTTTAACTATTTAAAAATATGTCTGGAAGCATAAAATAGCCTAAAGTTAAGCATTATTGTGATTTTAATTAGGTTACTAAAAAAATATATAAAAAATTGTTACCTTACATTGTTCCTTGTTGTTGACATGGCAATGTTTCTGCTTATATTTATGTAATGGCAACTGTGCCGGAAGTGATTGAACACTATTTTTTTTTGTTGGTAACATATTTGTGTGCATCCGTTGCAGTAGTCGGCTAGTATTTTGTAACTCAGATGAGAATTAATAAACAAGAGTATAATTAACAAGCTCGTTTAATTACTACACATAACATAACATCATTCCTAATACTTTTAAGTAATAAATAAGATTTTTATGAAAATTTGTATTTTGCATATCAGTATGAATAAGTTCTACGTATAGTAAAGAAAAAGCATTGATGTAATATTTTTGTTAGATTTATATCTTATAAATAACGTCCGACAGACGTTACTACGGTGCTTATCTATCATATTTACAACCACGGTAGTTAAAGGTTAATAACGGAGGGCATAACACTAATTGTGTTTCTTTCCAGGGTCTTCTCGTCTTCACATTTTTTGGCAGTTTTCTTCTTCATTTTGTCGTCTTTAGTGTTTTGCCTTCGCACGTCTACTACGTGGGAGTTCGTCCGTATTTACTACCGGATTGTTTCCGTGAGTGCATTCTACACAAGTCAGTTGGGTGGGTGCTCCCACTCTCCGGTCCACTGCGCTGGCGTCAGTTAGTGAGTCACCCACATTGAAAATGAGGTACATTAATGAAGGGTCCAGAGTTCCAGAAGTCCTTAACTCCACTTAGGTACTTTTAGATTTTATGTTACCATCGTCAGCTCAACTGAATGTCTATCTATGGTCATGTTTCAAAATATTTGACTAAAAGACCCCAAACGCTTTTTAAAAATTATGTTAAAAAAATAAAGAAGAAATATTGAGGTCAAAAAGTCCCTAAAAGTCTCATTCACATCTCAGTACCTATGTCGGGATATTTTTGTCTAAGATGAGCCTAAGTCCAAACGGTTTTTATTAAAATAAACCTAAACATCAATACAATGTCAAAGTCACACAACTTATCCGTATGATTTATTGTTTGTTTTTCCACCAGTTTTTCAGTTTTCGTCTCGGGATTTAAATTTAATTAAATGTTTTGTGCAACATGCAGTCAGAGGGTAAGCTTGCGAGGTATGTATTTTTCTACTTTACTACCTTCAGACAAATAGGTACTTTAGTGAAACCATAATAATTCATATTTTACATAGTTATATGGTTTTAGTAATAGTTATTTGTTACAGATTAATGCAAGAGGAAGGACTGTTTAACGTGCTGAACAGTGATGATTCCTCAGGATCGGATTGGAATCCTGTGCATATCAGTAATGATCAAAGAAATGATATTCTCATGAACAAGAAGTTGACGAGCTCCACTCACCAAGCAACACGTTATTATGCACAATGCAGAATGCACGTTATTAATACCAAAGAATCAAGCATGCCTTCGAAACGGTCTGAATCTGTGACAGTAAGTGATAATAGTGAGGAAACAATTTTAAATCCAGATACTAGTTTCTTTTAACATAGACCTAAAGTACAAGATGATTCCACAAAACAGAAAAGCTGCCATAAGCGAATGCTGATCAATCCTGAAACCGGACACTTAGAAGAACAACTGAAACCAGCCTCTTCAAGAGCTGATAAGCATACTACTATATTAATAAATCCTGTGACAGCAATTTTAGAGTGCAGGTAAGAAGAGAAGGAAGGACCCAAAGACTTGGGCTAAGAACAGTTCTAAAACAGAAAGATAACAAGACCACAAAATAAGACCACTTCCAAAATGCCGCTGCAATTGTGCTAGTAAAATTAATAGCAGAAAATAATACATGAAAAATTTATATTTAAACTCTCATACCGAACAAAATGTGTACTTACAGAGTTAATTTATATTTAAACTCTCATACCGAACACAATGTGTGCTTACAGAGTTGTATTGAAGAAGATTGGCCTTTCAGATTCCGGCCAAGGAAAATACACACCAGAGAGAGACGAGTATTCAAATACTCCCTTAAAACTATAACAAAACAGTTAGTGTTTGTGCAGAAGCATTTTTGGCAATTCATGGCATGACAAATGAAGAAAGAAAGTTTTACAAAAACAAAGATATTACAGATGGTAGAGGAAAACATGACTATCGCCCGCGGAAGGTTTCTGAAGATGCAATAACCAACATTTATATCGGGCGTTCCTGCTCAGATATCACATTACAGTCGAACAGATAACAAACACCGCAAATACATTTCACCAGATTTGAGCATTGCTGAGCTGCATAGACATTTCCTTACCAATAATCCTGATCTTTTTTGCTTTAGCATATCTCAAATTTGAAAAAATCAAAGACATTTTCAATAATTTTCAACACTTTCAAACCCTGACCCTGAGGTCCTTAGTAGTATAATTATTTATACTTAATAATAAAACATAAGTTGTTTTTTTTTAATTTATTTTTCTTTGTTCGGAGTCCCCCGGGTCTCATGCTGTTATGGTAAGGGGAACCCTGACAAATTTTAGTGGCTTACTGCTTCCTTATACCATGAAATAATAAAGATACAGTGTAAATTATTACCTTCCTATGGTAGGTGACCTAAAATTCGTTTTTTTAACTGTGACACAGCTTGAGGGAATTGTGTGGTACTTTTAATCCATTTTGTATTGTTTTTGCATTTGTGTAAATACCTATTTCACACAAGTTTACATATCTATGTCCTTGACAATTGTTTTGTAAGTTTAGCTGTTTAGGTACAGCACGGCTTGAATACCTTCAATTTGTGCTTCACTTATTTATATTCATTTTGTGTTTTTTTTACATTTATGTAATTATTCCACACAAGTTTTCATATCTTTAACTATATTGTTCGGGTTATTGCTTCCTTATAAAACGATTTATAAACAGATTTTACTTAACTTTAGCAATGGAATTAAATAAGGTTTATTTACATTTACTACTCAAGGACGAACTTGAGTATGAGGTGGAACTGCGCGATGAAGGACCACAGGATACTTTAGTAAAATTGAGAAGGCAGCTTAAACCTTTAGTGAACGACTTTAGTCCTGAGGACTTATTCAACGTGGAGTGTCAGGTACATGCGGAGTCCACTGCTGTTTCAGAGAAGTTGAAGGATTTGGAAAATAAATTGCAGTCCTTATTAAAGAATAAAGAGCAATATGTTTTGGGTCGTGCTAAGGCACTTTATTGTCATTTGTTTTATAAGCTTGACGTGGCTCATGGTCCAGATTTGACAGTGAAGGCGGCGTTGAAGGAGAGGTTGAGGTTAGCTGGTGTACGCTTGGAGGCGTTGTTGACTTCTAGAGCAACTGTGGAGCCACGGATGGAGGCACCAAGGGTGGAGTGCTATGGCGTCGAAAACATCACTAAGTGGAATGTGAGTTTTGATGTGCACCATAGGTAGTCCGCATTCTTTTCTAGAGTCGGTGGGTGAGCGGGCTTCTGCTGCCTTGTTCCGGTCAGCCTTTTGTTTGTTAACTGGCTGAGGTCTGGTGTGGTACCGTAGAGTTAGGGACCAGGTCAACTCATGGGCTCAGCTCCGGGATTTACTTTTGAAGGATTTTGAACCTGTTGATTTCGAATACAGATTGATGAGGGAGATAAGGGCTCGCAGCCAAGGTCTGAATGAGCCGGTTCACATTTATTTTTCCATTATGGCCTGTATGTTCTCCCGATTAAGTCGGCCACTTCCTGAGGCAGAACGTTGGGGATCTTGCTCAATATTAGACCCTTTTATTCGGAACGATTATCCCTGATGGACACAAATACAGTTTCTGATTTAAAAAAGAAGATTTTAGAGGCGGCAAGGCAGAAGTCGGACTAATTTTTGGAACCGCAAAGGTCAAATTTGTTTGCGGAATTGAATTTATCCCTGTGGGTAAGACAACAAATATGATATCGTCCGTGGCCTCTAAAACTTACCAGCTAGTAAAATGCTTTAAATGAATCCGCTCCATTGCAACTTCTGTCATAAGCTCACCAGTAAAGTTAAAGAGCTATCCAATGCAGGCAAAGACTAAACTTTTATGGAATAAAATAAAACATATTACTAACACATTAACATTTGTTTATTATGGCTGGTAATAAAAACACGTTTTCACACCGAAGGGGAAGAAATGTTTCCTGGACATTTTGAAAAAATACCAAGTTATTGAAAACACAGACGCCTGAGATTGCATCAAAAGGGACTTTAAAGCGAATCCACATGCCACAACACAGATAAAATAAAAAAGTGGCGCTTATCTTTTATCCTACCTACGTAGTAAAAAATTGCAAAACATAATAGGCAAATGATTACCTCTTATCTCAAATATTTCAGACAAGTAGTGAACAATTGAAAATGCTGTGGATCTGAAACATCTACAACGACACTTCTGTAAGTATCAAAATAATGAAGTGATTACCGCCCAAGTTAATAGCTTGGGCGGTGTGAGAAATATGCATTTTCACGGTGATGATTTATGTTAAATATTGGTTTCAAGAACAGGTATGGGCTGATGATGATGATGATGATTGGTTTCAAGCCTCTACCGCATGGTCAGCACCAAGAAACGACTTGCAGTTATTAAAAGATCTTAAAGTTTTTGAATGAAAGCTTTAACAAAAATATAGCTACTGTTGCGCTGAAAAAGATTGTAAATCATCTGTGGTATTTGTCAGAAGAGCTAGTTTCGCTTGAATTTTTCGATGACGAACTTTCAGTTCAAGAGAAGAAAAAAATGGTAGAAGCTCTGAAAATTGAAGGCACAGAAGATTGCTTAAAAAGAATAAACCTTGATATCTCACATATCCCCAATAAAAATATAGAAAACTTCGTGAGTGGTAATTCTTTAAGATTCTTCCAGATCCTAGGTATCTCATCAAGTTTTTTGAAAAAAGATGTCGAATCTTGGAACGAGGACACTGAATATATTGCTGCCAAAAATATCGTTCATTCTTTGCGAGTAGTGAACGACATAGCTGAGCGCGGTGTTGCATTAATGGAGGAATATAATAAATTAATTACATCCAATGTAGAACAAAAGCAATATTTGTTTTTGTTTGTAAAAGAGTATAGGATAAAGAACCCTAATACTAACAAGTCAACTCTTATATCTTAAAAATAATTGATTCAAATATGTAAATAATATCTTAATTCATAGCAACAACAATAATTTTGTAATATTTTTATTTCTTGGCTATAAAAAATAAATGAATCTAACCAATACAGATTTTGTGTTTTTACTTAAAATTCAAACCTTGGTAGCGACCCCTAAATGTCTTTTAAAAAAAATAATCATAATGAATGATTTTCTTATGGTATATAATCAAATTACGTAGTGCCCCGCAAAAACAAAGAAATTTTTTTTTTTTCGTAGGAATAAGGACCATCCTAATGGGTATCTTACAAGCGGAGTACGGTCAGCGCCCTGCGCATCCAATATAACGACGCAATGAGGATCCTAATTAAAAAACCCCGTTTCTGCAGTGCGTGCGTCACAGATGTTCGCGGAGGTCCACGTTGAAGACTTTTTTGCCGTTCTGAGGAAACGAGTAGCATCCACGAGATCTAGACTGCAGTCATCCGGCAACGCCCTCTTGCGAATATTTGCGGCGAAGTTTGACACACCAATGAATGTACATTGAGTCAAAACACTTCACGGGGCAAATAAGAAGTGTAATGTGAATTGTGTTTTATTAAATTGTATTATTAACATTAGAATTAAGTTGAATTGTACTTACTAACCCTATGGACCATGGTCTGAAATAAAAATCTTTGAATTTGAATCACGTCAGTGCTTGACCCGACATTTGAACCGATTGAACTCGCCGAAGATATAGGTTATGAAGATGATGATGTCCAAGCCATGCCATGTGGTGACGGCGAATAGAATACATGTGTCACCACCCCAGCCCAACTTTTCCCGTCATGGGGTTCGTAAGAGACGACCGAGGGAGCTCTCCAGAGGACGGGCAGTAGCGCTCTCTGTGAGTTAAACCACAACACCACTTCGATCGCCAACCCGCCTGCCAATCGTGGCGATTACTGGCATTTCACCCCAAATGAGGCTCTCGTCCAGCAGTGGACGTTATGTGGCTGATGATGAAGATGAT
>SJJU01013166.1:0-11994 GCA_012932125.1 Conopomorpha cramerella
CCGTTGGTGTAGTGGTCAGCATGTCTGCTTCTGCTCCGTAGGGTCGTGGGTTCGATTCCCACCGCTGACAGGTGCTTAGGTGATGAACTTTTAAGCACTTGTTGGATGTGTCTGGATGTTTTATTTATATAAGTATATATTTAAATGAAGAAAAAAAAAATAAGTAAATAAATATATCTCGTTGTCTGATTTCCATAACACAAGTGCTTTAGCTACTTAACATGGAATGAAGGCAATATCTGTGTTGTTGTAAAATATTTATTTATTTATCCCATGTGAAATACCTAGCTAAAGCACTTGTGGTATGGAATTCTGACAACGGAAAATACTTATACAGTGATACATGAATCAGTCAGGTCATTGGGTACTTATTATACAGAGTGTATAAGGACCCCGAGCAATGGTCTTAGAAACGTTGTAGGGCCCGTTAATATGAACCAACCTTTACTATGAAGTATATGCAAGGAAATGAAAAAAATATTCTTTATTCTAGATTACTTTTTTGTCCTTTTACACTCTATAGGTGACTAGTGGACGCGTAGTTTAACAGTACCTGCATCCCAATTTTCAAGCGTCTAACTGGAGCGGTAGATTTTTCATACAAAAGTATTTTCCCGTTAATTCCCGTTCCCGTGTGAATATATGGAACTCCTTTCTTAGTACACCCCTACGGTACCTAAGCTATGTCCGTTCCAAGTATCAAGTGAGTGCCTAAGTTTAGCCGTTTGGGCTGTGCGTTGATATGTCAGTCAGTCAGTCAGCTTTTGCTTTTATATCTATATATATAAAAGAAAGTCGTGTTAGTTACTCCACTTATAACTCAAGAACGGCTGAACCGATTTGATTGAAAATTGGTAGGGAGGTAGCTTAGAACCGGGAGACGGACATAGGATACTTTTTATCCCGATCCTGTTGGTCACGTCGCTATATAGAGGGTGTTATAGTTTGTATGAAATACTGAAACTACGCAAATGAAATCGCGGGGCGTCCACTAGTATTTAGATAAAAATAAACTCAAGAAACGATTTTCATTTTATTTTATTACGTTCAACATTGAATATAGGTACACAGAAACAACAATTTATGCGGATTTCATAGGCTATTTTAACAAGATAATATCAAGTCTGCAGCTTAATAATTAATCGTAATATACACTATATACGACGGACTATTTTTATACATAATAATTAATAAGGAGTTATATTAATAACATTTAGTATAATATGTTTTAAAGAAACGCGCACTGACATTATATTAATAGTATAAACCGGGTATTACGGCGCGAAATTAACCAAAGACAAGCATTCAGCTTACCCTCGTTGTTTGCTCGACGTTTCGACACAATTACATGTGCCGTGGTCACGAGCTTACTGACCAGAATTTCGCACCGTAATACCCGGTTTAAACTATGAACATAAGCGGCACTGGTAGGATCATACTAGAGTTGGATAGGTATAAGGGGGAACATGGGCGCTGGTGAAGGCGAGTGCTGACGCATCGCAAGGTGGCCACCTTAAACCTACATTTGGGTCGCAAGTCCCAAACACTAGCGCACAGTTTCCTCCTTGTACCACTTATGGATGCCGGCACCAGCACGGTGAATCCATGGAATGCTAAGAATTAGATCTCTTATATTGTCATATTTGTTTTAAGTATTACAGATGAGTATGTACGTAATTAGGTAAATATCTACTGTATTTATAGGTACTCGATCACGCGTGATAGTGGAAAATATGGGTAATTCCCATTTGTTCTAGAAAATATAACTTTACTGTACAACTTTAGTTTGTTAGTCATTGGACCGGGTATTTCCGACCTCTCGCCCTAGAGTTTTCACCCTAGGGTGAAAACTGGGAAACGTATGTCCGAGAATTTACACCAAGCTGGGTAAATAACAGGAATCTTGATCTATACTCACGTCCTATTCACCCCCGATAATGTACAGTTGACTACCAACACACTTGAAAGTATGTATGCACGTTTCCCAGCTCTAGGGTGAGAGATCGGAAATACCCATTGACCGTCAAAAACGATTAACGGTTTGCGTCCACTTTCATAGTGCGAACCGCCAGGATGTGGAACGACTTGCCGGAGTCTGTTTCCTGCGCAGTACAGTCTGAAAGTCACTGGGGTGAATAGGTACCTACTGAACAAGTGTGCTCCATCGTAGACCACATCACTGCTTAACATCAGGCAGGATGGTAATCAAACGCTTGTTCATAGTGATTAAAAAAAAAACTAATGCGCCGCGTATCCCTGAATGAGGCATAACAGTGTATGCAGGTAATTTTAGTTAATACCTACCTCTCTTTTATGACGGTTTTGTTTGAAAATAAGTTTGTCGCTTACACAAAAAAAAATATACGCACTAGGCTTTCTGAAATTCACTTAGTTGTCTACTAACATACGTAATGGTGTTATTGTTTGGCGTGACAACACACGCGCATCTTTCTACCTACCTACACACCTTGGTTTATAACGATCTAACTTACCGATGTATGTATGTAGTATGTAGGTGCAGCTTAGCAAAAAAAAAAAAAAAGACCTAACTACGTAGATTTTGATGGGGAATTTTCTTTGACGTTTTTCTGACAGATTTCCGAGCTTAGAACTGTCATTACTGTCATACTTTCCGAACAAAGTATGACAGTGATGACAGCTATTATCCCGAGACTCACGAGAGAATGGCTCGTACGCCATTCAGTTTAGACACAATTTTCAATGGCGAATTTTCTTTGACTTTTTTTGACAGATTTTCGGGATTTAGAGGTGATTTTTTAGAGGTCGCCCCAGAAGGACATATACAGACCAGATTGGTGATGTCCTGGCCGAAGGTGGCGTGAAAAGTACTCGAAACCGGAGGTCATGTATGAAAAGATGTATGAATGTAGATGAAGCGAAAGGGGTATGTCAGGATCGTGACAAATGGAGATCTGTAGTCTCTGCCTACCCCTCTGGGAGACAGGCGTGAAGTGTATGTATGTATGTTTCGGGATTTGAACTGTCATTACTGTCATGACAGTTATTAGCCCGAGACCCCCAAGAGAATGGCCCGTACGCCGAGAGCCAGGTAGGGCTTGGATTTGTTTTGTCAAGTGCGTTGGCATTTCAGTATTTGTGCCAACTTAGATGGTTAAAATTTAATCAGTAAAGGTGGATACATTAATGTATTGATTAAATGAATTACCTAGTCATATGTTACACTTAGCAAGACGATGTCTTAGTAGACAATAAACGGTTAGTACAATATTTTATTAAAAACTAAACCAAGTGCTAACACTAAGATATATAATTGACCACTTTTGTACAGAAATCTGAGCATTTAGAAGGTTGTTAAATGAAACTGTGAATGCTGATAGAAGAGATATCTAAAGCGGCATAGGCCGTTTTAGATTGAGTTTTGGTTATTTTGTTTACGAGAATACGCTTTGACGATTCAAAGCATCAATGGGGAATTTTTTTTTACGCTTTTCTAAAAAAAAAATCGGGCGGAGAACTGTCATTACTGTCAAACATTGCTTATACTTTCCTAACAAAGATTGACAGTAATGACAGTTTCCGCCCGAAAATTTGTCAGAAAAGCGTCAAAGAAAATTTCCCATTCGATAGTAATACGAGATTAAGAAAACGGGCGTTTGGAATAAGTTGTGACTAATTTATGATCGGAGAAAATACTAGAATAGCAATACAGGGGCCTAAGTCTACTACGCTCTGGCAATGGGGAATAATCTTTGAAACTTTCTGACAGATTTTCTATCAGAAAAACGTCAAATAAAATTCCCCGTTGAATCGCACTGGCATAATAGCGGCAAATGATGTGCATTGCTGATTTCGTTACTATAATTTCACAGTCGATCTTAGAAAAAAAGCGATGCACATCGTTTTCCGCCACCATGTCAGAGCGATGCAACATCGAGAGTGTTGCAGACTAGATCCCCACCAGCCCTAGCATGGGCCTCAAGAAAGACACGACATAAAACAAACACGCGCTGTGATTGGCTGCTATGTCACACATCGTGCGACTCAGCTTGTTTCAACCAATCACAGTGCTTGGTATGTCTTGTCATGTCTTTCTTGGAGCACTTTGCTAGGGGGGCTGAGGTCATGACAACTGCCCAAGGGTGTAGTAGCGTTAGTTATCACAAAGTTAGCTCGTAAGTAAACTTAAGTAAATTAACTGTTTTGTGTAAATATCAATATTATTGGAATGTATATTTTAATAACATGACCTAGTTTATTTTTCATCAAACATATTATGAGAAAACGCTGTTTTTATCTAAGCTGCTGTCATATATATATCATATACTTATATTAAGTACTTTATGTGTAAAGATTTGTGATTTATATAATATGAAATGTAAGATGCAGATTTTATTTTCTTTGTGACGGTAAAAACTGCTAAACTTATTTTAACGAATTTTATGGAGAAAAATGGGATATTATATATGCTGAAATTCCCATGGAAACGGAACGGGATCCCACGGGTCACGGCTAATACATTGTTATTTGAGATTATTATTCAAAATCATAAGCAACATTATTGTTAATCTACTTAAGGATATAATTATTTATTGCATAAATCTTCACTAAAAATACATAAATAATCTGATACAATTTTAAGGAAATCAACGGAGAAACAACAGTATAATAATCTACAAAATGTAAATAACAATATCATTTCAAATGTTGCCAAAATATATTATACAAATAGAAATTTTTTAAGTAGCAGAAATAATACGAGTACTGAAAGATACGAGTATCTTTCTGAGAAAATTCTGAAAAAATATCTTTTTTGCTTATGGCGATTATTTTTTAAATATCACATAATGTTTAAAGTACATAAGATGACAATATTCTTTGCAATTTTGTAATAAGTGTTAAGTGTCGAGTATATTGACGTATATAAATGGGAATATCAATTTATTCTGCGCGAGTTGGATTTCATAAATCATCTACAATTAATGTATGTTTTATCAACAAAAAAAATATCTATAAAAACAACATTTATTAACAATCAATAAACAGTTCTAAAAGTAGATATTTAAGTATACGAAGCAGTAAGTAAATACTTAAAATATTTTATAAATATAGGTAAACAGAATCGAATACTTTTTACTTTTAAAGCATGACTTCGGGAACATGATTCCGACCAACATTTTCTGATTCAGAAAATTATATATTTATTTTGTATAGCCAACACGGTACATAAAAGTACTTATAAAATATAAATAAGATCATGACGAAAAAAGAGGAAGCACTCTTACTTACACAGCTATTGAAATCGCTGAATAAGAAAGGATATTTCCGGATTATGTTCCCGAAATCATCCTGTATATTACCCACTTCTTCACAATAACACAGCGATTTCGATATTTGCGAAATGATTTTGGGAAATACAGTATAGCCTCTAATAGGACATAGGCTATATATTTTATCCCGAAATTCCTAAGGGAACTGAAAAAAACCGCGGTGTACACCTAGTATTAAATAATTAACAATGTGGTGTTTCTTGTCCTTACGTATCACAATATATATATATGCCCATATTCTGAAAGAAAAATCAATGCATAATGTAATTCTTGACGCGCATTTTTGTCTCTTTTTGACACTTGCAATGGGGAATTTTCTTTGACTTTTTTCTGACAGATTTTCAGCCTGAGGACTGTCATTACTGTCAAAATTTTCGAAAGTTTGACAGTAATGACAGTTCTTAGCCCGAAAATCTGTCAGAAAAACGTCAAAGAAAAATTCCCCATAAGAGTGATACAAAGCGTAAAACTTTCCCGAGTAGTGCTTTTTTTTCATGTTTCAGAATACAGGCCTTAGAACGGCGAAAGTATTAGCCATCGAACATACAAACCACTAGACACCGAATGATTGCGTAACTGTTAAAATACATATACTAGTTTAAGCATAACGCAGCGAGCGCCCGCGACGTGAGTGAATTACTACAGTGGGGAATTTGCAAACTGCAAAAATTGCTTATCTAGATGTCGCTAGTAGGTGTCCAGGGGGACTTCTGTCAGTTGTATTTTAGTACAGTTTTTTTAATAACTGGGCAAGTCATTCAAACTTCAGACTCCTTTGTAACATGTAAACAAACGATAAAGAAATTAACTGTCACCTTCGATACTGACTGCTTGAAGTTAGTCATTTCCTTGACTTTTATCCCCCTACTACAGCTAGCGCCATCTGTCATAACAAAGAGAAACAAGGGCTGAAAATTCCCCATTGGGCCAATCATCGGTTTGGCCACGCCCATGTCAGACTTCATCTATTTGCCAGAAGTGATTTCATCTGAAACGTAGAACATTAGTCTAGTGATTTGTATCGATGGTGTTAGCCGAATTTTGGGCCCCAATTCTGTTGAAAATCTCTCACTATAGTTCAATGGTGACATTTTTAGTCTTAGACCTAAAATATCTAAGACTTGCCAACTCATTTGTTCCCTATAGATCCATTGGCTAGATGCATGATGGATCCAACTTGCACATAGCAATTCCGCCATTATTGGTAAGACCCAAAGAAAACTAAATTTTAAGCAGCAAAATTGTAGCCAATAGATCCATTGGCTAGATGCATGATGGATCCAACTTGCACATAGCAATTCCGCCATTATTGGTAAGACCCCTAAATTTTAAGCAAAAATTGTAGCGCCCTTGAATTTTCCTCTAACCATCTTGTTAAAACACATGAATACATAAACGATTATTTTTATTATTTAAATGCTTCTTAGAACAGCTTTAAGTTTTAAATAAGACTTCGGCCTTCTGATTTTGGATTGCGAATCTAGTGATTTTTGGTCTGAGTTTTTAGTACACTGCCGGTTGGACGTTTCGTAATTGTGCAATGTGGTATAACAAAGCATCAGTCGATGTCAAACATTACCACTGACACATCACCAGTCGGGAAAAACAACAGAAATCAACAG
This sequence comes from Conopomorpha cramerella, assembly GCA_012932125.1. NCBI lineage: Eukaryota > Metazoa > Arthropoda > Insecta > Lepidoptera > Gracillariidae > Conopomorpha > Conopomorpha cramerella. Next base: position 6,932 of record SJJU01013166.1, read on the forward strand.
AATAGGACGCCTGGACAGAGTTACTTTAGCTTATAGGTAGGTTACCGTTAATATAATTTTACTAAATATAATGTAAAGTAAGTACATATTATGTTTAAGATGATTAGATTATAGTTACATACTTACAAACACACATAAACTAATGCTAGTGATCTCTAACAGCTTGTGGACAAAGATTTATTTATTTATTAGCCTGACCATAGGGATTTTTGTGGTCAAATGTGAAAGGTGGCCAGTCTACACCGCATAGCTTCCTAGCACGGATAGCTCTTAGCATTTTACGCTATGTTTTTTGTTCACACTTTCAATTTAATACTAGCTACTTCAATCGATAATCAGTATATAATACACACATCAAAAGTGTCTAGGGAACAAGAACATTTTTAGATCTAAAAAAATCTAATTCATTTAAATCAAATCTTATCTTCTGGACTGGCCTCCTACCTAGTTCCCCATGTATGTATCAATGACTTATCACCACATTTTGAATAAATTATGAATGAATTCAGTTTTTGTATAATATATTCTTGATTGCAATCTTCTAAAATGTACTTGATCCCTAGACACTTTTGATGTGTGTATAAAACAAAAGCCTCCCTGCTGTATATCCCTATGTATACTGAGATCTTTAAAACTACGCAACGGTTTTTGATGCGATTTCCTTGAATATAATGATTCTTAAGGAAGTTTTAATCTATATATATAAAAGAAAGTTGTGTTAGTTACCACACCACTTATAACTCAAGAGCAGTTGAACTGATTTGGCTGAAAATTTGTGTGGACGTAGCTTAGAGCCAGGAGAAGGACATAGGAAACTTTTTATCCAGTTCCTGTGGGACGCGTCGCTATAGAGAGGGTTTTATAGTTTATATGAAGTTTTAATGCTGATACTACGCGAATGAAATCGCGGGGCGGCCTCTAGTACATATATATAATAATAGAGAAACACTGTACATAATGTATTACTGTTAGTTACTATTACTTACTATTAAAATGTGAAACTGTGTGATATTATTCGACATATTCGTTACTTCTTTACGGAAAAACTATTAAACGGATTTTGATGAAATATAGTTGGGAGGTAGATTATAACCTGGATTATGACATAGGCTACATTTCAGCCCGTAATTCCCACGGGAATAGTTAGTTACACTAAATTATTACGACTTATTTGAGCAGGACGTGACACTGCTTTCAATAGCTCTAAGTTATATAGTATTATGATAAACTACTGTTAAATACAATAGTACCAGTGGCGTGCACACCATATAGGCAAAAAGACACTGCCTACCTTAGTATTGTAGCTTCCCGACCAAATAATAATATTATTGCTAGTTCTTCTTTTGTTGTAGTCACGACATAGGCTGACGAAGGTCCTTTATTTTGTGGGTGAGTAAATAGGTAGGTTATATTTCGTAAAGACAAGTTACCTATACATAGGTGTCAATACTAGGGGATTACTGCCTACCTTGTCGTAAAAGCCAGTGCACGCCACTGAATAGTACCTACAGTCAAAGACCAATTGAGTATTTTAGGTTTGTTTGAAATTGCCGGGTTATCATCTCATAGTGTAAAGCAAAATCGCCTCTCGCTGTCTGTCCTTTGCTTAGATCTAACCGTTAAAACTACGCAACCGATTTTTGTGCGGTTTTTTTTTTTGCGATTTGCCGATCAATAATGATGTTAAGATCAGTGTAATTCAAACGAAACAACTTTTTTTTATCAATATCTGAAAAATTCAACAAATTATTATTTAATCTGGAAAAAAGTTATTAAAGTCAATTTTATTAAAATAGCTTGTTTTATCAATATTTTCGTTGATAAACTTTTAAACTCTCAATCAAAATACAATTTGAAAAAGAAAGGTCTAATTAATGTATTTGCATCTATATATATAAAAATGAATTGATGTTCGTTAGTCTCGCTAAAACTCGAGAACGGCTGGACCGATTTGGCTTGAATTATGGTATTTAATCAAACGCGGAAGTCCAGGGAAGGTTTAAAAGGTGTATTTCTTCCAATACACGGGTTACAAAGGCGACTTCCTACGGCCTAGTTTATAATAAAAATAAAAATAAGTAGTATACCTTTTTCTACTACATTAGCATATACTATTTCAATATTCTACTAAATTATTATTATCACTTATCAATACATAGTATAAAACAAAGTCGCCTTCAGCTTTCTATAGTATGCTTAGCTACGGAACGAATTTATATATATATATAATATTTATCCAACAGAGCACACGTTGTACATATAAAACAGCACTTAAAACATAAATACTAGTATTGTCTTGTTAATTACCTAGTGTCAGTAAGCACTTACCTACATTATTATTTTTAAAACCCGTACTGACATTTTACCTGGTATACAATATTAAAATAGCCAAAGAAATACCCGGTTATAACTTTTAATACATTAAAAAAGGCAAAGAAATACCCGGTTTAAACTTTTAATACATTAAAAAAGGCAAAGAAATACCCGGTATAAACTTTTGATACATTAAAAAAGGCAAAGAAATACCCGGTACAAACTTTTAGTACATTAAAAAAGGCAAATAAATACCCGATATAAACTTTTAATACATTAAATAAGGCAAAGAAAAACCGGGTATAAACTTTTAATACATTAAAAAAGGCAAAGAAATACCGGGTATAAACTTTTAATGCACTAAAATAGCCAAATAAATACGCGGTATAAACTTTTAATACATTAAATAAGGCAAAGAAAAACCGGGTATAAACTTTTAATACATTAAATAAGGCAAAGAAAAACCGGGTATAAACTTTTAATACTTATATTAAAAAAGGCAAAGAAATACCGGGTATAAACTTTTAATGCATTAAAATAGCCAAAGAAAGTAAATATATAGGTTTAAATCTAAATGCTAACAACATAGGTACCTTTGTATTGTGCTTACTTTCCTTTTGTTATTGTCTGTAATAATAAACACTTATTATAATAAAAATATAAAGATATGCAACGACAAATATGTTTAATTTTATATCATGATATAGTTAAGTAGGTATATTCGAGTTAGTAGAGTCTTATCTAATGAGTTCTTTAAAATAAAATCCACAATGGAGCAAGTCCCTATTGCTATTCTTTCACCGAAATATGTAAGTAACTATATCGATGGTCCCTATTAAGCCATTAACGCCCATAAGAATATCAACTCTTTAATTGATTTTGACTTTTATTACCAAGTAATAGAGTTTAAAATAACTTGTCCGTCTCCGAGTATATTGGGTGCTAATGGGTTAGGAAGTCGGTTCTACAAAACGGAACATGTTCAGGAGAGAATATAGAAGTTAGTTTTGGATATTAAAACTAAACCACTTGTGGTACATATACGAACTTTAAATTTACAACAGCTTATAATCTTTGGTATCTTTGCGTGATGTAATATACGTATAAGTTTATAGATCTTAATATCGCCAATCTAACGGTGTAGAAAACTACATATTCATAAAATTGCACTACCGACATTTTTAATTGGGACCATCGATAAGGAAGATTAAATTGTACTTATGTTTGTAGATAATCAGAAAAAAAAGTCTTCTTTTTATTGTAAAACGACCTGGAATATAGAAAAACGTGATATATTGGCAGTTGAGTTCATAAGTAGAAATAAAAAATATATTTTTGTAATTTATTGCAAAATTCATGATTAATTTTGACACATCCTGTTCATAAACCATAAACTATACACCCTTACTAATAAACTCGGTGTAACTTAAACCTAAGTTGTCACAGTTTTGTTGAAACTGGTTATTTCGTATTTGAAGTAAAATCTTCAAGTTAAGTTGAGCTTGGTGTAACTGGGGAATAGTTATACCGCGTTTATAAGTAGGGGTTCTTGGGGGACTCTTGCACCCTCCGCCGTTTCTAGATATATGATAGATAACTATTGAAAAGTATTAAATAGCTAATATAGTTTACAATAGGTAAACGTGTAAAGATTTCAAATAGGGAGTATTTATTTATTGTCAACATTCATATTATTTTTTGAGAAAGATAAACCTACAAAATATTTACTCGTTTGATATTCTTATGTAGATAATGTCTAATAAGCTAAAATGTCGAGTACAATCTAATAATATTACGTGTGATTTTTTTAATTTTTTCGTTATAAAAATTCATTACATAACACTTTTATTTATTGTCGTAATTTCAATTTCCTTCTACATAAAACCGTAGCGATAAAAACTTTTCTAAGTAACTGGCCGCTAACATATTTTCAAAAAAAAACAATTTATTATTCATCTCAACTGGCCGCTATAATATTTTACGAAAAAGAACAATCTTCAGAAAAGTCCTTTTTAAAAATGGAACATCGAAAAATAGGGTAAAATTCATTCTTCATCGTCAGTTTCTAGGCAACCTGGCCAGCAACAACCTTCAGAGCCGTCGGCCCTGGTACAGAACAGCAGGGTCTCAGCAGCGGACACCGCTCTCGGTTCAATGCCGTGGAAGTCCCTCAATTCTTCAGCTGGAAACCAGGCGCGCTCCTCGTCTTCTACTATTGGGATTCCGAAATACCTGAAAAGTATAATATTTACAATGAGTCACGGAATTATGACTCTACTTCAACATTCCCTAACACTGACGATTTTCTGTCCCTCGCGAGGCATTCAGGAGGGTCTGAGCAATTCCTTCGTTGCATCATCATCTCATCATCATGAGCGCATATTTTGCGCACTGCTGGGACATAGGCATTAACATTTCATATTCGCTTTCTTAACCTTGAGGCAACTTCTTAGCAGCCAAAATTCAACTACTTTGCCTTATCACGCACGGACTTTTAGCTGTTAGGAAATCATTTCCAACCTGATATACATCCCATAAATGTGTCTAACGATCAAGACTATTTGTTATGGCTCAAAAATCTAATTTTATTTAAATCAAATCTAATCTTTGGATTGGTCTCCTACCTAATTCCCCATGCCTGTATCAATGACTTATCAGCACATTTTGAATAAATTATGAATGAATTCAGTTTTTGTAAGATATATTCTTGATTGCAATCTTCTAAAATGTACTTGATCCCTAGACACTTT
>SJJU01013167.1:0-31920 GCA_012932125.1 Conopomorpha cramerella
GCTGAAGGCTGATCAGTCACATGACGTTCACTGCTGGACGTGGGTCCCCCAATGATATCCACGATCATTTTGGGGGAAATGCCCAATAATGGGCGATAGCAGTGCTGGTGTGGTTTTACTCACAGAGAGCGCTGCTGCCCGTCCTCTGGAGAGGCGGGAAAAGTTATGCTGGGGTGGTGACACATGTATTCTATTCGCCGTCACCACACGGCTTTGCAATGCTGAGTAATTCTATTATTATTACAAGGATACTATCATCGTTTGTAACAAAATTGCCGTGTAATTAAAAAAAAAGAGCTGTTTGTTTCACACTAGACTAAAATTACAGGCATTAGAAAGGGACAGCAGCAGGTCTCAGGTCAGTAGGAATCGATTGAATTAGTCCCGCGATTATCTAAAATTGATTCGTTGTCAATCTCGCCAATACTTCACGACGACGGCTTTACCTTATAGGTTGGATATAAAGACTTAATTAGTCGATCGCAGTGGGGCATCGGCGCGCATGCGCCGCGGGCGTCTCGCCTTATCTCTGCGCAGGAGTTGACCGTGTCCGACCGACGGCGGCGGCAGCGGCGGCGCAGGCGATTTCTTCAAGGTGGTGGTACAGTAGGAACTATTTAATTATAAGCTAGGGAAAATATTATAGTATAGTATATTTCTCTAGCTTTTAGTATAAGTTTGACTTTGGGCACAGAGTTTTTAGTTAATTCTTCAAGGCCCCTTTCCGAACTGACGTAGCTTCTCTTGGCAAGCAAATTTTGTTTCAAAGTTCGTTTTATGTAACATTGTTATGTACTCTTTAAGAGAATGTACTAAACTTATTTAGATTTTGTACTTCTATCCTGCTGTAAGAACTTAATAAATAAGAGACATACTTACATAGTTGCAACTCTATAAAATCAACGCCAGTCAAGTACATTCTAAAAGCTAATGAACTGTGATATTTACATGTTTTTGGTTGTTAATCATGATTTATTTTATCCGGTAAAAGTACCCTGCTAGGAATATCGTGATGTTACCATTTTAGATAAGTAGATAGGTGTAGGTTACAAAAAACTTAATATTGCGAGGAAAGCTAATGAGAAAAACATACTTATTCCATGCATAACATTAAATATCACACATTAAAGGTACAAAAAGCCTATAAGCTCGAAAGTAATTTCTACACCACATCAAAATCAATCTTCACTAATAAAAGTGTTTGATACAACATGTTCAATATCAAATTGATTCTTCACAGGACCACCGGCAATTAGTTCCAGTCGAAGCTGAAAGATACTGCGACGTGTGGCTTATACGATGCGAGAGACAATCATGTGTAATACTATTTATTACGAGATTCATAGCTAATCGCATTTATCGCTACCTCTCTATCATTTCGCATAAGTCTGAGCGGGAGAGAGACATTTCATGCTCACCCAACTGAGTATAAGCGCGTATAGTGCTACAAGAATATTTTGGCGCGTGGCTCAAACGACTTGCATCGAAATGTATGCCAATTGAATCTCGTTTTGATGGATAATGTTTTACAATATCATACATTAAAGCATAAACAAAACGCTTAAAACAAAACACGAAACGAGAAAATACAAGAGTAGTAAGAAATCGTATTGTATTTTCAGGGCTCACGCGCCAAAAGAACCTTGTAATCGTGCATAAAGCTGCAAGAATTGGCCTACAGAACGCGCGGGTGGCAGCACCGCTTCCAACTAATTAAGATAACTCAATATGTCCCGGGAGCGAGTTATAGGAGCGCCAGCGCAACACGCGAGATAGCCTTGCGCGGCAACGGTAAATTCTACTTTGACGCCCGTTTGATTCGTGTACAAGTTGTTTTGTGGCAACACCGGTCATGTCTGTTTGTTGTGGTGTATTATACCGTGTGTAAAAGGACCCCGAACAATGGTCTGTTGAAAAATTTAATATAGTAAATAATATTTTTTCATTTCCCTGCATTGTCGCATTACAACAACGTTTCTAAGACCATTGCTCGGGGTCCTTTTACACACTATAGGCATAGGCACCTAAAGACACACGTAAAGAATAGACAAATGTTGGTAGCGCCTAAGAAAAAAACGTCACTCTACTGTACTAATGTTCTTCGGAGTGATGTTTTATTTTTCTTAATTATCTTTATATAACTTTTCATAAGTTTTTTACCTCCGACACCAGCATAGGTTCATAACTCCCCATAAAATTATACATAATTAGGACCTGTCACCTCTCATGGTGCAGGTTTTAAGATTGATTGTATGAGACTGTCAAAATCAGCATTGTAAGAAACTTGAGTGTCAACTGTGCCTAATACTCGCCTGAAAGACTTTACTCACTTAATCCTTACACTCAATTTATTGCTATTGAAACTCGTATTCATTGCGCCTTAACCTACATAATACACTACTTACTTCTTTTTCTTTTTTTGGTTACACCAAGAATTTGAGACCGCCGTCACCCTAAACGCTCCGGCGAGCATCGAAGTAATGGCGCCTACTCACCAGCTGGACTTGAGTCATTACTCTTGCGGTAATCCGACGAATACCGTCAGATTTATGAACACCCTACAGATGGACGGGTAGAATTTAACTACCCGATGGGCTTTGGGAAAAAAATTACGCGGGTAAGTATAAATAATTTTCGGTCCAAAGATTAGGGAGGAAAGGAATGTTATTAGGTTTTAGTTTTTTACGTCCTAAAATTTTTGATGGCCTCATTTTATGGTAGTGTTTGTGTAAGTCTTATGCATATTTTCTGAAAGAAAAATCTTTGCTTAAGTATGGATTGTCTCTTTTTGACACTTGACGTTAGAGTCAGACAGTCGTTGGTTCACGTTTAAAAATACGAGTCTTAAACTTTAATAACAGACTCAGCGGCTACAATCCCCGAGAGCGTAATGCATTGCTTGCAATCTTTACTGTTTCACCGAATATATTTGATATCATGACGTAATGGATGGATTCAGGAAACATCTGTAGTCTCGCTCTAATCATGTTTGTGCAAAAGAGACAAACTATTCTCAAGGAACATAATTATTTACAGACTATTGAACCAGCGTAGGTTGTTTTACCAATAAACATTATTAACATTGTTTCCCGGATATTATATGTAGAAAGTTCCACCCCCCTTTGTATCTCTTTAGGGAATGAATTTAAAACAGTCCTCTCTTATCTCACGTTAAACATCATAAAAGGAATCCTAGTGCAAAATTTCAGCTTTCTAGAGGGTTTGGGCTGGGCGATGATGAGTCAGTGTGGAATGAATCAGGCTGGACTTGAATTTTAAATTAATTAAAAAAATTCACTTCACGCGTTTTCATCCCAAAGCGGGGTAGGCTGAAGCACTTGCTTAATAAGCAAATGCCCACGGTTCACCAAGCGTATTTAACCCAACGTGACAGGGGGTGAGCCCATCGCCGTTATAGGGTTCACCCACCTTGTGGTGTGCGGGTTTCATCACGATGTTGTCCTTCACCGTATAAGCGTTGCGTTGCGTACTATCATAGGCTCTGAAAAAGTATTCCCATTGGTACCTCCAATAGCCGGACTCGAAACCGCGACCTCCCGGTTACAAGTCAAGTATCCGACCAACTGGACTACAGGCGCTCCCGACCAACTGGACTACAGACGCTCCAAGTTTTTAATATAGATTTTTTTTGCATTATAGATATGGGACGTAATACTTACAGCCTTGTCATGGGTTAATTACTAATAATGCATTGGTAGGAAATTACTGTGGTCATCCAGACTTAGATATGTTTGTAGATAGCCACGATAAATTTGGAAACGTGTTGGTTCCTTTAATTAATCATCGACTAGTGGATGCACCGCGATTTGATTCCCGTATTTCATATTTTTTTTACACCCGTAATAAGTATCCATTGTCCGTCTACTAGTTCTAAACTACATCCAACCGATTTCAAACAAATCGGTTCAGCCGTTCTTGAGATATAAATAGTGTTACTAATACGACTTTCTGGTATATATACCTACAGATGTAATAAAAAATGTTACTTTAGCTATGTTTACTTTATAAATATCTAAATTCTTCATTATAGTTTGTGCACGATGTTTCAGTCTAGCCTTAAGTTTGTTTGAATTTAATATTTATTTACATACGATTGAAATCTATTTTGTGTGTCGAATAATAACTAAATAAAGTTTATTCTGTGCTTATAATGTACAATTTTCACAAATACACTAAATCCAAGGTCTCGTTGCATTTCCTAGCTTCTGTAAGCTGTTGGATCGAGCTTCTGCTTCCGGTTTGGCACAGAGCTGAGCTCTTGTAAGCAAATGTATCTACCTATCTAGAAGTGTGTAGTAGTGTCTATCGGAGTGAATCATAACAAAAACATATTTATTATACTAGATTCATACTGCTTCTTCGGTCTCGTGGGATACAAATTTAAAGAAAATACAAAGGTACCTTATGTAGGTAATAGGTAAAGGTACCTTTGTATTTTCTAAGGATGTTAAGGAAAATATATAGGTGATTACGTATATATTTTTTTTATACCGGGATATTCCCACCCACTTTCCCACCACTGTGACCGCCAGGATCTACAGCGGCATCCAGAATAGACAAGAGCTCAATCAGTGACGACTGGGCTAGATCCCGGGGGGGCCTAGCCTTCTCTCTTGGATCCCACATAATAAGTAATTAAACTAAAGACGGTATAGAAATAAGAGGAAATATATATATATGGTCAACATGGCTGGCAGAAGCTGGATGCTAGAAGCCGAAAACAGACAACAGTGGCGTGCAATTGGAGAGGTCTATGTCCAGCAGCTGATGATGATGACGCACAACAGGCGCATTGGACGTCGAGCTGCGGAAGAAACCCCGTATGATCTACGTCATATATATATATATAATCATCATATTGACTTTTGGTGAGTTTCCAAAACTAGAGACGAAAAATTATTTGTACTTTTTAAAGTCGATTGGCATCCTTTTTGTATAAAAAGGTCAATTTGTTTCCATATCTGGTTGTTGACCCCGAACAGACACTATAGGGTGAGTAGATACAGATGCCTTTGGCTTTTTAGGGTATTTCTTCATCACTGTGTATGAACATACATCCATAATCCCCAAGGAATGATTGAAGACATCCTAGTCACTTTTAACCAGACAGTTAGTTCAGATGGACACATAGTAAGGGCATCTCCAGGCAATTTCTCAATAATCCCTTTCGTACTCTGGTTGTTCAATACTGCGTGTAAAAGGACCCCGAGCAATGGTCTTTGAAACGTTATTGGGCTCGTCAATATGGACAACTTTTACTATGACGTCAATGCGAGGAAAATAATCATGGAAATCATTGAGAGATGCCCTCGTCTAGCAGTGGACGTCATGTGGCTGATGATGATGATGATGATCATGATATAATATTAAAAGTATAAAACGGATATTATAGTGCGAAGATTAACCAAAGATAAGCATTCAGCTTACCTTCGTTCAGCTCACGACCAGGACACATGTAACTGTGTCGAAACGTAGGGCAAACAACGCGCTATAATACCCGTTTTAAACTTTTAATATCATGTCAGTGCGCGTTTCCTTAAAAAATGATCATGATATAAACATTAATCGTCTTATTACATTCACATCGGTTTCCACCTTAGGATGGTAAACCTGTACCTGACCTCACCTCGACTGTTTTGTTCTTGTAGACCAACCCAAGCTAGGTATCTATACCTAAATAATGTAATGTTTGAATTAATTATATAAATTACTCTCAGCAGTAATAGTTTTATACGTTCAAGATGCATTTTGTAATTATAGTGTAAAAAAATAATCTTGAGAGCTGAATGTTGATTGCCATAATTCAGGGACTACAAATTTAGACATTCGACGTTGGCAATACACAGATGTTACTTAAACCATCACAAAATGATGGAAAGGCCAAAAACAGAGGAGAGAGAGCCTTAGTCCGTTCAGAAGAGCTATTAAGATTTGAATTAACCTGCTCAAACTTAATTGTACATTTATTATTTTCCCCAGACCAGTGATGTGTCCGTCTTATTTAAAAGAAAATAGGTAATGTTGTTTTTTCATTAGCCCCAATTGCTGTTCCATCATGACTAGGTAGGTATAGTAGGTACTATATGGATGTATTTTTCTTTCATATGCAAAATGACTGAAGTGAAAAAAGCCACAATGCGATTTTCAAGATCATAATCCAACCGCAATTTTGAGACTAGATTGGTACGTATAGTACTTTCGGAGATCTAAGTGTTAAGTCATTAATTCTGCCTTGAAATTAAAGATCAGGTGAGTCTCTATGTAAATTCCAACCGTTTTACTAAAAAAAAGAACATTTGTATATTCAGAGTTTCGGAAAAATTCACAAGCCTTGAGAATGACATCATAAAACATGGTATATATAGGTAAGTAACATAGCTACAACTGCTAAGTTCTATTACTTTAATTTTTTTATTGTAAAACGGTTGCAATTTAGAATTTACTCTACCCCAAAAAGACTTCAAAACTTCCCGTAGATAGTTTGTTACTCGAAGAAGTATAGAGTAGCGCTATTTCACGCTCCAGGATGCTGGTGTTGGGATTGTAAAAATAATAAAATAAAATAAGAGGTAAAAAATAAAATTCCAAAAGTACAGTAACAGAATTTTTATTTAATACAGATATATCCATCTCGCACTATAGCCGATATTGTACAAAAAATTAAAATATCGCTTTCGTAATTAATTAATTATCCTTACATCGATGAAAAAAAAATCGTAGTTATTTTTCTCACACAAATACAACCAAGTAACACGAACATTTATTAATCATTCTACGCTAAAAACCCCTGAGATTTTACGTGTATTCTTCTTTTTTTTTTGTTCAATTAGGCTCTAAGACTGTTACTAATAATTATTATAATTTACATTATTAAATAATTGTCCCTATCTAAAATTTACGAATTTCGAATACTTTTTTTTTTCAAGTTACGTATATCGGTTTCTATGAGTTACAGAGCGCCCTACGAAAAAGAAACTTTAGGCAAATTTTCATTAAATGCTTCTATGATTAGGTATCATTTTGTCAACATACAAATTATCATCCTGACTACCACGTTACATAAATAATAATTAATAACTACACAATATTTACAGAGTAGCAAGCAAACAGTATTTTACTTCAGTTTCTTTTTAAAACTTAAACAGAGATTCTTTCAAGCCTATATTTTATAACTAAACTTAAAAAAAAAACGTAGGTAAAACAGTATAAATGTTAATGAGATATTTATACAAAACGTTGCGGAGGAACTTTATTGGCATAAGTATTCGTGAATAAATAAACAAACACTCGAAAACAATTTGGCACTAACTAAACGAGAGCAGAGGCCAAAGAGCGAATTCTGAACCAGTTTCATAATAATTTTGCAGAATAAAAAAAAACGTATTTTGTGAAATGCAAACCAAAAAAGAAATATTCGAAGGTCTCTTTGTTTTTTTTTTAAAGAACAGAAAATTAGAACTAAAACAATTACAATCGAAAGAATCTCAAGAAAGTGTTGCTTCTGCACTAGGTATGTAGTACTTATTCCTAATTCTAATATAACTATACAAAACACGAATTACGTATATGTTATAGGAATCCAAAAATATTACAACTACCTGTGTATCTTAATAATAAATTACATTATATTTCTTAAACACTAATATTCGTATACTGGGCACAACTAGTTTTGATTTTGTTACTTTGTATTTGACTACAATAGATGGGTACGAACTATTTTTTATTATAAGTAATAAAGATAAGTTAAAAATATTGACTAATAAAAATGGAATATCAGTTAACACATTTTCAAAATTACGTATATCGTTTCGGTTTGATGAGTTATATGGATGATTTTCATTTGGCGACTGTGACTATTGTTCGAATGAGATGGTTCAAACAATTTCCATTGACAAAATAGGATGTCTTTTTCTATTGCAATATTGCGTGTTACGGCCACATACCTAACCATTTTTTTTAAAGTCGCTCAAATGTTTTCAATAATGGTAACCCTAGTTGCATAGCTAGTGTTCGATGGATGCTAATGAAATCATTATAAATGACTACGATGTCTTTCATTGGGCGTATACAGAAGTTGTACATCAGATTTCTCTTATAAAAGTAATAAATAACGTACACGACTTACACCACTAATAGATATTTACAATTCTCTTCGGACATTTTTTTAAAGACTTGAGTATAATTATTTACGTTTACGTTGACGTTCTATATCAGCCCCCTCAACTCGTTACGGAAAAGAAAAGCTTTTATTTTGTGACAATGGCAAGACTTCAGGCTACTATTTAGTTAAGTAGTTTATGTTTCAAGAAAACGCTAAGTCATAATATAACGTTGGGGAATGTTGCTAGCGAGCATAAACACGTCGATGATTCAATATTAAGTTTGTTTTTTTTAATATTATTTTTCTTCAGCGGTTTTTGGCGGGAGAGCGTTCGCATCGACTACGAGGACGCGTGTCGCACCATAAATAAAAAACACACACAATTCCATTGCAGGCAAGGAGCTGGCGGCGTCGCGGCAACGTGTACCTCAGCAGGCGTCCACGATTTATACAGAGAGATGCACAGGACTATATATCACCGAGCGGAGGAACAACGCGGGAACCGGGCTAGGTGGGGGCTAGCTGGACTAGCCACTGCGTCACGACGCCAGAGATTCCGGCGATACGCCTCGCCGATGGTCTGCCGATAGCCGGCGACATGCGAACACCGTGTTGTTCCCAGGCCCCTCGCAAAGATCGACAAAGATGCACGAGAGACGTATGCTTCCAATCGACACCTCATAATTCATTACACGAATTTTACGTAACTAAATTGATTTGTCACGCAATGAATCGGAAGAACATTTCCATTTGTATGTAACTGTACGAAAAGAGCGTCGATATTCAAATAAATCTGTTTAAATTTAATATATACTAAGTATACTAGTATTAATTAGATGCTCACAGTATTGATTAGCATAATGTGCCTGAGCTCTTTCCAAACATAGAGTAAAATGAGATAAAATAATTAAATGCAATACACCGAATTCTGCTTATAGATAAGTGATCATAAATTTTCGAGATACTATCTGTCAATGCCCGTATTGAGAAATAGAGAAAAATGTATAACGCGATGAAAAACTAACGGGACGTACAAACGTTGTCGCATGTCGATAACTCAATACAGAAAGCGTGGGCTACACCGATTTAGTACGGAAACTAATATACCAAACCGCGCGACGATAACCTGAAACAAACGAAAAGAAAAATTAATAAAATGCCAATCATAAAAATAATGGATTGAAGCAAAAAGGGTTAACACAAAGAAGGGGATATTCGGTAGCTATTCTAAAGCACATCTAGAGCGGTTGTAATGACACTTGACATAGTTGACATTTGACTTGCATTCGAAAGTTTGTGGGTTCGCGACTGGCTGCAAGAGTACGACAATGGTTGCTTTTTTTGAGCTTTCCGAAAATGATTTTTCAGAACCTACATACCTCAGTTATGTAAGGTTATCTGTACTCTCAAGGATAAAGCAAATTATCATGAGATAACTCTCTCACGAAATTTGGTGTTTTGACTTTTGTAAAACAACTACTTTTTAAATTACCTATGCCTACACAGTTTTATGATTTGTATATTATATATGTTTTATATATTTCTTTCTTTGCCGGATCACATCGACCGCGCATTCGCCGCATACTATATAGTTTCTCTGAATTAACATTATTCTCATCTCGCGGAGTGTCCTCATAAATGAGTGCGTATTTTAAAATGCAAATGCCGCTGCAACCGCCCCCAGGGTGTGTTAAAAACAAACTCAGCATTCTAACAGCTTTCCATTATTTATCGCTTGCCCTCACGGAAGATGGTTTAGGGGCCCGCTGATGATGTCAAAACCGGACATTAATAATTTGTTCTGTGAAAGTCGTATCACAGAAAGTTTAAGATATGTTTTTTTTTCCTGTGCGTAACGGTGTCGTATGAACGGTTATCTTATTGGTTCGTTGCTCTAGTTCTAGTTATTAACGAGGGTTTGCAGAAGCTTAAAGTAATATTCTTTATGATGGAAACTTGAGAAACAAAAAGCTTAACTGAATACAGGTAACTATTATGTTTTTGTAAGCTGAACTATCAGCTTAGAAAAGAGCGATACAAATATATTTGCGAGATGCGTTTTACAGCTCATCTCGAATAATAATCCTATATGATTTCCTATGGTTGAACTTAATTTCTATCGTATTACGATTTTGATAAAGGCCATATCTCTGGGCCCGACCTCGGCTCTGAAATTAAGATGTAACATGATGCGCGAACGAGCGAGAAAGAGAGATTTATTGCTATACCACTTTGCATATGCTGATTTACAAAGGCACTGGACATCATGTGGAGCGGATACTATCTCGTTTACGACTACGTTATTTTTTTTTAGTTTTGTGAAATTTAGAAAGTACACAGACAACAATGGGAAGCTACTAACAACTGTTCGCGAAAAAAAAACATACAACGTATTGTAAGTTGTTAATGTGTTAATAAAAATATCTTCAGTAATTTAGAATGAAGTGAAAAGATAATAATACTAACTGAAATAGATAAATTTTCTTTAGCAAAAATATTATAGCAGTCAGATACTTTAGCACTGAATATCTTATTCAATTTGCTAACATCTGTTGGTAATAAATATTAGTGAGTTAAAAGCAATGTCTTTGAATGATCATTTATCACTTTTTAAAATGGTATATATATTTGTAGCAAGTAGCAAGTAATACCTATTATGTTTTACAATTACATCTGTCATTTCATGAAAACTTTAAAAATATACTTGTAGAGTAATCTTTGAATATTTACACAAGCCAAGAAAAAGGTCTAGTCAGTCAGTTTTGATGCTAGTCACAAAAACTACAATAAGGTAGAGTTTAAAGAGAGTTTTTTTTAAGAGAGACTTATTGTCAAATAACATTCATATGACTTTCAACCTTAGTGTGGTGGCCCAGATTTTTAGCCGACTGTACCTATTTGGTTATAACTTTATGCACTAGATAATTAGAGACTGCCTTTTTGTAAGTCAAGTCAATATCAACTTAGAAATAAACAAGTATAAGGACAAACAGCTCTACATAAATATCCTTCTGCTGATGTAGCCTAGCCGCCTTATTCTGTGCAAGGAGACCCGCGTTGGCGGCGGCACAGTCGCGGCCCTCTCCAACCACACATCTCTTGCAAACTTGAGCCAAACTCGCATAGAAAACATAAAACAATAAAGCTCATATTCCTCCAACAACACAGATCGATGTCTCCCGTACAGTCAGCAGAAAGAATCAAAGAGCAACTCGGAGGGAGACGTACTGCGACTTGGCTGTACTTTACTCGCACAATGATTTATGTAAGGATTTCGAATTGAGTTTCCAGTTTTGTAATTGGTTTTTAAAGCGAACTCTTTAGACTGGGCGGGAATCGATTTTTGAGCTAAGTTATGCACTGCTCGTAAATGTGGTTTACTTTGAATTTTGTTTTTTTTATGGTGTTTTCATTGAGTGTTTATACGGCTAATTAATAGACTGGCGTTATTTAAACATGTTTAGTTTATTACTTAGTATGCATAAGGCTCTTACTTTGTATTGTTTTCTTTTTCCCAATGCATTATTTTAACCATGTTGACATTTAAGAATTTTTGAGTCTCCAAAACATGTAAAGAGGCGTGATAAGGATGTACGATGACCAAAACGAAAAATAGCTAGGCAAATACAATAAAACCTCAAAAGAACTTAAAGATTCCAGCAGATGGCGCTACGAGCAACATTTTTTTCTCAACTCAAGTGTTACACGAGAAAAGAACAATAGAAAGAAGAGCGCTTCGTCAACCGTGAGCGTCCATAAATTGAGCTTTACTCGCAATTTGTTGAATTACACCATGCGCCAGCTACCCGAACGAAATTAGCCCCCTCCTCCGCCCCCCCTACCACGGGAAATTGACGGCGTGGTCCGCTAAATAAATTATTTGGGAAAACCGAGAAAAAAAATGCCCCGTCTTCCCGTGATAAAGGTTCTGGTGGGGAGGAGAAATAATGAATATGGGCCTGTTGTTATCACTGATAAGGGATTGCTCCCCGATTTTGTGGCAACCGCACGCTACACGTTGGCGGGTTATAGTATGGTGTAATATTTTTTTTCTGGAAACATAGAGTTTTAATAAATAGTTCCACATCATTCTGTGGTATCCATGACATTAAAGAATATATTATTATTTTGTAGATTCAAGGACGACCGCAGCGAACCATCATTTTAAGATTTTGGCAGTTTATGTACGAAAATATTAGTAATCTAGCTATTTAAAAAACGCTGCATAGGTTGCGCTCGTGGTCCGCATCTCATACTCAATATCATGAACACTGTTTTTTTGTTAATCGACTCTTCTTCGTGAGAAACTTCCAACGTCTCTCAAAACTAATTTTGTCTAAGTGAATGATGTACGCGATATTTCTCTCAGTATTAACACGGATAACCCTAAAATTAGGGCGTCCGCACCTCATTGTGAGGCAAATGCCGAGAGGGTGTGCACCCTTTCTTTCAGCAGTATTAATTTTAGTTGTATACCGAAAATCTCGCGGGGCATAAGAAAGACACATAGGTGGGCTTAGAAAGGGGTGCCTTTGGCAAATTGTCTCAGATTTCCTCCAAGATTGGACACCCCTTCCGACTCATGCGTTTGCTGTACCAAAAGTAAGGGATTAGTGTCTAAATATTTTATACTTTTTATGTATATTTCATTTGAAGAGCGCGCCGTATCGAGATTTCCTTAGGGTTAAGGAAGATTTATTGGCTACATATTTGGCGGAAGGATTTCTTTTTCCGGGTTCCGTGTTCGTGTTTCATACATACCTACCCACTTTCATTATCAAAGGATGGATAACGCTGTAGTATTGCCGAGTGCCGAGACTTTGACGTCGAAGCTTACTATTTATTATCTTCTTTTGTCACTCCGAACGAAAATGTTTACGTAGATAAATAAATATGATAATAAAACGGCTTAGTTTTGAGAATAAGTATTTAATATCGAGATATCTAAAATAAGATGAAGAAACACATCGTGAACAGCACCTTTTCAGGGTTTGTGACTCACCAAGATATAACATTGGTTTGCTTAACAAGTTTACTACTACCGTACATTCGAATTAACGTCAATTTTTTTAAATATCTAAAACAACTTTAAAAAAAAATCCAAAATCCCAACCGCGGTCCAATTCTAAGAGACATTTCGCGTCGATCGCGGCCATTATTTGGGTGTTCTATCCGGGTTCCATTTTTAAAAAGTTGTCTTGTACCCTCCCCTACCTGGATAGCGGAGTGGCCATCCATCTTACCCCTCCCCTCGGATGTGGCGCAACCCTCGACGTGTGTTGCCTCGAAAGTGTACTCGCCTTCATTATTTTACATTGTCGTTTTTGGATCGCCGTTTAAACGTTTAATGAGAATCGGGCGGTTGAGTTTCAAATAAGCGATTATTGCAATTAAGTGTATTACAGTATTCGCGGGACAAGTTATGTCAATTTGTCTGTCTCTTTTAATTGATTTAGATTCTTTCGAATTCTTTTTAAGATTGAACAGAATGAAATAAATATCGATATTTATGTACCTGCGTCTACACAAACATTATTGTTATGATTCACTATTTCAGAGTACACCTATACAACACGACAGCAAAAAAGTGCACTATTTACAATTGTGGGTATCTACCCTATATTCTTTATAGTTGGAAAAAAGAAAATCTAAATACTCGAATATCTATCAAGTATTAATATTAAAAGGGTGGAAAGTTATCTCGGGCTCCCAAACCGCGGTCGCCCCAGCACATTTGTCAGGATTCCGTCGCCCGACGTCGACCGACACACTGAAAATGTTCATATATATATATGTATGTATGTACCTATAGTGTGCTTTTGTTATATTTAAACGTACCTACTTACTCTATTCATTACTGTGAAACTGTGCAAAAATATTATACTACTCAAACCATTTGCATATCTATAAAAAATAAATGCGCAATACAGGTATTTCAGAATGTGAAGTGTTGACATACCAATTTAGAGTAGCCCGTCGCCACTTAATAATCAAATTCAAAATTGGAACACGTTCGAAACTCGGCGGGTAAATTGTCGATCCGTCAAATGTAGAGGGCGGGCTATTGGTCTATCGTCGACAAGAGAACTTTCACACCGTGTAGATTAATTTTATTTTAGTCCCCACTTAGTTCATGCGGACGAACGTGCGCGGGCGCATTTCCTCTCCTTTTTTTCCCATCCGCCATTTATTTCTGTACAAGATGTCCTCCATTAGTCGAGGAATGTAGGGGTTATTCTTTTGTACGTTATTTTGGATGTTAACACCTAAGATGTACGGGCTTCGTGTTTGTCATTGCGACTAAGTAATGTGTGTATTAAGATTTAAACCTTGCCTTTCTGTCACGAGAATACATCTTCAATAAAAGTGAGTGGATATAAGTAATGCACTTCACTGAGTAAAGATGTAATTCTGTATGATTGTACGATGTACTGAATATGAAATATTTACCAATTTAGGGTTGTTTATGTCGTATATTGAAAATAGATACCAAGTCTTATTTAGAAGAAGAGTTGTGAGGGCGCTGGTCGTATTAATAGTATTCCTGTAGGTCACAAAACACATTATCACCCGTAGATACCACTAAACAGGTTTTCCCTCGACTCCCTCAATAATTTTTCAGAAAGGTAAAGATCACGGTCAATATTGATAAACGGTCCCGTACTTGACTTAAGTCAAAGTAAGTAACTTTAAAGTTTCGATTTGAAATAACATTGTGCTTAGCCACTAGTTAGTACACAAACAGTATAATTTCGGTGAAAATAGCTTTCGTGATTTGACACAAAACATGACAAATTCAATTAGATTGCAAGTAACAATTGCAATTTCTCATTTCGCCACAAACGAGAAAGACTATAAAACAATTTGCCGAAGGAAAAGATTACCCCGAAACGTGTTCTTTATTACGCCAAATCACGTAATCGGGCCGTTAACAATATTTCATCATTATTATTTAGGATGGACCTGTGGTCTTTCTACTGTAATATTTTCCCCTCTACATCCATCCTGGTGAAAGTAAAAGTGTGTTTGTATTGCGATCTAAGTATTTAGTTGCTAAACTTTATGCTAAGAGATCTTCCATAACATAAAAATAAATCACTAAATTCAAGAACTTTTTTTTCATTTCCAATATCTCTATTTATAAATGTAGAGAGAAGACACTTTAAAAAAATATAGATGCCTACTAATTGAAAATTATTATTCATAGTTTTAAAAATAAAACTAAGAAATAGATTGAGTAATTTCTTAGATATTAATATAAGTAACCCAGCTATCGTAAGAGTATCATGAAATCAAAGATGGCGCCTCAACTGAGACGTTATTTGTCAAAAGGCAAAACAAACGCAACCCATGAATAGAACGAAGCTGACAACTTTATAGCACGAACATTCTAAACTTAGTGGCATCTTCAGACAAGTGTGCTATACAAACTGTTTCCTTTGAGCTATATTGTTGGCTTGGGACATCTAGCACCTATTGAGACGCTGAAATCCTGACATTTGAATACTCAAGATTAATAATTAAATATGCCTGAAACTTTCGTCTTCGAAAAAAATATGCGAACCGAAGGCCTTTGGCTGATGCTTCTAGTGGCCAAGCTCACGAGTTTTCAGCTCAAGGGCTTGTATAAATGGAGTACACAATTAAAATATACTTTACTACAACTAGAAGTGGCAGTTTTGCATAAAAATAGTTATACATTTTGGAAGACACACTTGATAATCGTCAAGAAGCGCTACGTCAGTTCGGAAAGGGGCTTTGTCATTGGGAAAGAAGATCTGAAGAGAAATTCACTACCCATCTTTCTAGTTATCAAAAAGAACATTGAAAACGTACTGCTATTTTTCATATTAAAATTTTTGGTAGGCAAAAAAATATTTAAAGTGTATAGATAGGTAGATCATGTACATTCAATAGCTCACGTGTCAAACATTTGTTGACATTTGGATATTACATTAGCAAACGAAATATTTAAATGCCTTAAGTGTAGTTACGTCCGTTACACAATTTCCCATTTGTATTTTTCCTATTAAGCAATCACGTTTTCTCAAAAAACGATACGTCTCGGATAACGAACATTCTCTATTCAGGGTACAGTATCCAGGGAACCGTTCGTACTTTTTACATTACAGCCTTTTAACAAACAAGCTGCAAGTAATAAAAGTCAGTCTGAGACAAGTGGATAACTAGTTTTCTTCTTCAGATAGGATATTTGTATGTTGGAGAGCGGGGGCTCAAGTTGGCGGGAGCATCGCAAACAAGAATAATACAAAATGTTTTTCATTTTCTTTATGTCACCCTTGATAGTCGTAAAGGCATTAGGCGTGACCGAACTTTTGTTTGATACCACAGTGTAATACTTTGGTACCTGTACCGAAGTCTGCTGCGGTGTCGCGGAGTTGCATCGTCCATCATGAAAACTAAAACGATATATTTTTTAAGTTTGGAATTGAATAAGATACGGTGTTTTGAAGTGGCACAAAGTTTTGTAGAGTTTGCGAACTCGTGATATATACAACCACTGTGCTCTGTTTATTTGTATTATACTTTCTTACTGCAAGAACATTTTACTATTTATACAGTACTTTCAGTATAAACTTCTATTAAAAATTACTACCACCGAGTTTTAAGAACCACAACTCTAAAATTAACGTTTTTCTCATATACAATTTTACCCCTTTTTATCCTCTTAGGGGATGAATTTTGTAAAATCCGTTCTTTTCTCGTGTAAACATCATTAAAAGAACCCTGTGCATAATGTTAGCTTTCTAAGACCGAGGGTTTTGTCTGGGCGGTGATGAGTCAGTGATTAATGAATCAGTCAGGACTTTGAGTTTTATAGATAGTATTGTGTGTACTATGGTCGGTCCAGAAGATTATCTACCACCCTAAGGATCAAAATATGAATGTTATACGAGAGGTTAACTTTAAATTTTATTGTTCTTAGAAACGTTGTTGGGCTCGTCAAAATGCGACAATGGGAAATTAAAAGTAGGTTTGCCTCTGTAGGTAGATGATATTTTGTTTTGAATCGGGATGGATTTTCTTTTATCGTTTTCCTACTTTTACACGCTATATAAATACCTTTTAGATATTTTAAATTATGTAATGAAAACAAGGAAATGTCATCAAAAGTAATACACACCTTCAATATTTACCTAAGCCGACTGTACTCACGTAAGTATTCATCGATAGTAAATCATAATATGTAAGTTTAAAAATGGAATCCATGAATATTGTAATTGATAACTTTTTAGGTCAATAACTTAATTTTAAAAAGTAATTTAGAAACCGTGGGCTGAGCAAGTGTCACTGCCTACGCCACTTTGGGATTAAAAGGCGTGAAGTGAGTATTTATTATTTAGAAAGTCATAAAAACTCGATCAAGAAAATAGTCTACAATTTTGATAATACTTCCTTTAAGTACATCACTAAGATACATCTTACATGAAAAATAAATAGTGAACATTTTAATAATAATAACTGTATAAATGCTTATATTTTACTGTTATACGTTTTTTTCTGATGACTCTACATCTATATGAATTTTAATTTCAACATTGTTAATTTCATACTAAAACATAAGGTGGTCATCATTCTTTACGGACTGTAGACGCAGTTTTGATAACACTTCCTGTGTCACTAAAACACCAATAAGGCAAAATTGTTATATTATGTCAAGTAAAAAATGAACCTTAATGTCTAATGACTTTTATACGATTTTGTACCTTAAGGTGGTGAACCAGATTCGTGGATAACTGTACTGTAGTTACTAATAAAACTTTTTTGTATTGATATATTGTATATTACAAAAAATAGAGCTCATTTTATGGCGAACAAAAGTAAATACCTCTCAAAATTATAATTATTAATTTGATAAGTAAATAGAAGAGAGAAATAAATTTGTTTCCCACGACGGCGGCTAGGTAGGGTGTCCAATTAGTGGGTGTTATCAAATTTTAACGAGTTCCACCGTTGTCATGGTAGCCTGGTACCTACCGCGGTACCGACTGAAGTTACAGACGCTTCGTTATACAGAATTTACTTGGGGGTACGGACAGCAAAAACATCAAATTACTTTCACAGCTGTGAAAGATTAATTGTACGATTTTATTTATGACTAGCTGTACCGCGTGGTGTTACTTTTACTTTTTTTTTCGATCCCGTGTGAATTTCAGTAGGTATAAAATATAGGCTATGTTAATCAAGCATAATATAGCATTCTAATGACGAAATAATTATCAAAATCTGTTGCTAATACCTATACCAAATTAAAAAAAATACGATATTTAGGTAAATACTTTTTAATTTTTCATTTTCAAGTACCTACTTTCTGCATAAATATTTACGTATTTTTAGTAACAGAAGACATAGTTTATAGTTAGGAAACGATTTTTTCATTTATTTCCATGAGTTTAAATAGGTACCTAATTAACAAGGGTGACCACATCGCTTCTTAACATCAGGCAGGGTGGTGGTCAAACGCTTGTTCACGGTGTTAAAAAAGTCTATCTCTATTAATTTAAGTAAGAAATTTAGTTTATTAATGTTTCTCCTATCCCTACGTATCGTATCACCGCAGGAGTTTCCTGAGTAATTACTTTATTAGGTGATGCCGGAAGCTGCTCTCCCGCGAAATATGCCACCCTAAAAGCCTTCTAAAACAGAACTCATTATGCGCAAAAAAAAATGTAACGTCGAAATTAATTGAGTCCGTAATTATGGAAAAAGAAGAGTACCTATTTTTTTTCTGTATTGCTTTAAATTGCTGTTGTTTTGCTTATTACTGTGTGTAACGTGTTACGTGTTCCTTATTAATAAAATAGTATAAAAGCAAAGTCGCCTCCCGCTGTCTGTCTGTTAGATGTTTCGAACTACGCAACGGATTTTGATTCGGTTTTCTTTAGTAGATAGGATGATTCTTGAGGAAGGTTCATATGATGTATATTGTATTTATGTTAATAATTCATGCATATAATAGCAGAGAAACACTGTTAAAAAACCTCACTGTATGGGAAATAGTAGTCGCGGGTCAGTATAAATATGAGTATAATAATTCTGTACATAATAACACGGTATGTAGTGAATAGTATAGGTAAGTAAGTAGTTTTTATGGTTTCGTATATTGTAACCAGATAAACGCAAAGTATAGGAAGCTAGGAAATTCAAGAGTCGTAGGTAAGATGATGTAGATGAGAGTCAATTACGTAGGTAATACGTAGGGATTTTCTACACACCGTCGCCTAAGCCTAAACTAAGTAACAAACTAAAAACTAATACTACATATTTACTAGGTTTTAAAAGACTCACTTGACGATGTTCTACAAGACATCTCCTAACCACTAGTCCAATGATAACTTTCTCCATAAAGATCTCTTCTAAAAATACAAACGTAATGATTTACAATTTTATTTTACAAAACAGGAAACACTCACCGGAAATCAAAATGGAACACACCGATTTGATTAATACCTTATTCAAAAATTATATACTCCACTGGTTCTTTCGTAAAAAAAAATCAATGTACAGTTTTGAACCCAGAGTCGACAAATTGTCTGTTTTGTTTGTAACTAGTGATGTGTTAAACTAACTTCGGTAGACTACTGCGACCTCGACGCACAGTGCTCTCACCCTGTCCGTACCCTAATAGCACCGTAATAACCATTACAAGATTGTAAAACATCGTTTTACTCGTAAAAAAAAGCGTACGACAATTGCGTTTGCGCCCTTTTTTATACCTATTGACTTTTTCGAAAATGGAACGGCTGAGATTTATTCTTTTTTACCTGCTGTCAGACTGGCCTTTTTATGTTGCCAGTAGTATAATAGTTGACTTTTTTTCTTAAGATTGCCTTCTTCCTTAAGAATAGAGAAAAAAAACCAAACCAGCTTTTGGTAGTAGGATGAGAAATTAAGAAAAAAACTTTACCTATGCACCTACGTACTTATCATCAGATTCAATGATTTTATAAACAGTAATGAAATAAACTGAGTCAGACACATACGTATTGTTACTTTATTTTATTTTCGGAACCAAAGCAAAAAAAAAAAAGAAAAAGAAAAATAAGAAAGCATTGCGCTTCAAAAACGCAACGGTACGAAGTATCGTTCTAGGAAGTTGCCAGCAGCTATGGGGATGTGCCAAAAAGAGATAAAGTAGTTTTATTGATCTATACCGACGTTCGGAGAGTGTGAGTTGAATGGAACGAAGATAACTTGCCTTGCCGCCCCATGTTGCATTCCGTCCCGCTCGCACGCGTTTTTTTAACAATACACTCCGTCTCTTTTCCCCGAACGCGTGACCTAAGCAGGGTGTAACTCACCCTCGGTGGTGGTAGCGTCACGAAAAACATGTCTGCCGTATTTTATTTAATATTTATTTTGTTGTTGTTTTATTTTTAATAGTAGCTTATAAGTATTAGTTTTCTTATTTGGTCTTTTTTAATATCGAATGGTTATTAGCGTCTCTTGAGTTTTTGTTATTAGTTATTTGCTATACCTACTATAATAAAAAGTTACAGTACAAACATTTTAGTTCGTATTTTTTTCTACCAACTTACATTCCCTTCCTTTACCATATCCGTTATTAATAAGTAGCCTCTTAAATTAAAAAAATCCATTGTTACTTTAAATACTATTACAAACCTATTAAACTAAGTAGCGCATATTAAACTAACCACTAGATACTATAAAAAAGTACAAAGTTTTTTTTTAAACCGAACTGTAAGCTCTTCGCCGTATCTCGGTGTAGTAAGAAAAATAAAATGTATTTTTCTTTCGCCGTTCGGCCCAAATGTGCATCACATAAATCAAGTCTTTCCTTGTATTTCCCCTCTCTGTCTTATCTAATTTTTTCCCTCGCTCGCCCCAAAGGATGGAGGAGGAAAAAGTAACTTACAAATTTTGCAGACTTCTCTGTGTACTTAGGTACCTATCCAATGTATAGCGGATGGTGATAATGAGTTTTCTAAAAAAATCTATCTGTCAAAAAAAGTGGGAACGCAAGAGATGCAACTAGGTTTTGATGACACATTCTGTAACATCAAAATGTCATCAAAATGTCAATAAGTTCTTGTGTTGTAACTGTAATGTAAATGTAACCTTAATGTCTACTTAACATTGATATGAGTTTCGACTTAGGACGGGAGACCAGATTCTTAGCTGACTGTACGTGAATCTATGATGGTTCGTCTTCGAACTTGCTCTTTGTGAGGATTTTTTAATAATGAAAACTCCTAAATAGCATTTTCTATATTGACTACTAAAACTAAATTACCTACAGTAATTAATAATATAATATTCATACACTTAAAATATTTATTTAGGTACCCTTAGAATATTAATGTTACACAAGTTTAATAAATATGTAAAATTATACCTACAGAAACAATCAAGAAAAATCACATAAAAGTGTAGGTAAAAAAATCTAAAACAAAACTAAGTAATTTTGATCCAAAACATCAAGAACCAAGTCATGTAATCCTGCAGTCCGATTAAAAAAAAAATCAAACCGCCTGACAGTTGAGCTGTCATAAAAGCGCGGGATGCCAAACAGTTTCATCTGTTTACATAAACGCAAGTTTATTAATTTGAACAGGCACTAAATGTCGGGCGGGCACTTTAAGATTGCTGCTTGAAAGCAAACAATCAGCCCGTACGAGGTGCTAAACGATCGTAAAAGTCAACTTAATGACTACGATAATCGTAAACGAATCGGAGAACAAATAATCGCCCCCGATGTAGTTTAGTGGGCTGCAGTTATGGCACTTTTATTGGCTGTAATTTTCGTTCTTGTGGTACCGGCTACCTTCTGATTCGAGAACTGTACGTCGGTAAGTAATGTTGTTATTGTAATCGCTCTTTGATTGCTCAATTGTATTTTCGTACAGCTTCTTTGGGTATTATCCTGACACTATAATAGGTAAGTAGAAGAATGGTAATACAAATTACTTACGTTAGGCACTTGATATAAATCGCTCTGAGCTATAAGGTCCTCATTTTGTGATCTTACCATTGTAAATATATCTTCAATTTGTTATGACGTAGAATGTGCAGTAAAGAGCATATTCACTCATTCATACAAACAGGTGGTAGATAAACACTTTTCATATATTTTCAAAAGCTTTAACCGCAAAAATATCGCGTATCGTGATTTTTACAGCCAATTTACAAGCAGTAAAGTAAAATGTGCTCTCTTGTCTAACAAGCTCGTTCGCCTTCCAATGGTTCCATATTCGGGGCAACCCCAACTTTTTATAACCCAATAAAAACCATATCGCTGCCGGGCGAATAACTTAGTGCGCCACATAGCGCCATCTACCGGAGAAGCTCAAAATCATATTCATCAAACACTAACGCCATCTGTGAGCAATCGTCCGCACCATTTTACGAGCTGTTTGAAGTCGACACGTCGTAAAGTTGATGGTTTTATTGCTCGATGCCGCTAGTGTTGCGCTGCGGTAAAATTTTGCAGTTTTGTGTCGATATTCTGTACACGGTGTTCATAACTTTTTTCTGAATGAACTCGCTTTTAAAGTGCGGTTAACTTTTTATCGGAACATGTTAGGTATGACGAGATAACTTTCTAAGTTAGTTATGGCGTAAAACAATGTTTAAGAAAATCAAAAGTAAAACGTTTCCTACGACAATCATATTTTTTAGGAGATAAGTTATAGGTAGGTAGGTACGTGATATACATCCATATGATTTACTTAGAGGTATACTTTGTCAACTTTATTCTCTCAGTCAATGTAGATAGGTAACTAGAAACATAATATTCATGTCCCCACCCTACCACCTTCTTTAGGTAGGCACTGTTAAAAATAAGTAGGTAGGTAAGTTAAGTAGGTATTATGTTCTATTAAATTTTCAATGAGTAATTTCTTCAGTTATTGTGCAAAAGGCACTAAATCTCCTTAGTGGTAAGTTATATACGTATAGGTAAACGAATATTTAAGCAAATGAGTTTTAAAGAGACAGTTGCTTTGAGAGTTGCTGAAAACGTATAATATGAGCAATGTTATTGACATAGAGCTTCCGTTGCGGTGCAATTGCAAGTCATACTTGAAACAAGTGATTTACTGAGTTACATGCAATCTAAGTTATATTTCAATAGGTTTATTATTATAGGTAGGTTAATAAGATAATTTAAGTTTAAGAATAATACAGTTAATCTTAGTATTATATAGGTTGCGAAATTTCATGCTCAATTGCTTTAAATAGGCATTTTTAAAAGTTCCTACTAAAAAGAAAAAAGTGACGACAGTCATAAAAATTCAGCCCAAGCTGTACCGTTGCCATATTAGGCCGCTTTTGGCTGTGGCGCTGGTGTCGCTTTCCGAAAGCGCCATCTACAATGCAGAGCGTGAACTACGACGGCGGCTTAAAACTTAGTTTTTGTGGGGCAATAGCTTTTGGGGCAAAGAGTGAACCAATAGGTGGCGTTGTTTGATCGTCTTGTAAATGGATATTGAAGTTAGACACTCTTATTCTTAACAGAATGATTTTTCTAATTACATATTTTTAATAGACGACAATTACCTACACATAATTTTTGTAGTTATACGACTCAGATAATCACAACAATTATTATTATTTAATTATTGGTGTAGGTGGGTGGCCAATAAAATGGTACTGAAAGTGTAACTATGACGCCGATGCAGTTAGGTAGGTATTTGCCGACCAACGTATTTAATTCTAGTACCTACTTATGTAGGCACATTAAAAATAACCAATAGCTAGAAATTAACACAAGCCGTTTTGAATTTTTGTTATATTTGATCAAGTATATCGTAGGAGAGTGAAAATTTTGTGTTGCTTTATATTATAAGATCAGTTTTTTTTATCAAGTACACAACATTTTTTATTTCACACTTAGGTTATTTACCAACCTTGCTCAACACACAAAAAAAAACTTATTACGCCGCGAAATCCAGTCATAAACCAAAACATAATCCTAAACAAATTGAGATCGTAATTCTAAACAGAATCCACTTCATAATTAGATTGCCGCGTACGGGGCAAAACCGCGCAAATCCGTAATCCACCGAAAACCGACAGACAAACGATCCGAAACTTACGCTAAAATCCAATGTAAAAAAGTTACCAACTCGATATCTTTCCTAATTATGTAAGGGGGCGGGAGTGACGGGTACAATCCTCAAATAAAACAACAAGGAAATAATTCCGAGTATAAATCCTCTTTGTCGCCCTCTTCGGTGTGAATAGAATAGCAATTATTCGGGTGACTTGCCCCTTCAGAGGGCCCCTTTTAGAACAACCAAGCACGTTGACCCCCGCCCGTTGTCGCGACCACTTGCACAGGGCAAACAATGGGAGGGTGAGTGTCACATATAGCAGGTCAGGTTACACTGGCGCAGGCTTCAGAGGGGACTACTTTAGCGGGACACGTATGTGTAAAGAGGTACAACACAGTTTAATTAACAATGTCACATCTTCACTTTTTAAGCTCAACGCGTAACTAGGCGAATATAAGAATTTGGACGTGCTTATATGCCTACTAGATACATATTCCCGGCATTCTAGTAAGAATTTCTCGCTCTATTTCTAATACGACACGGGGTGGCATCCGCGAATTTAGGCTATCTAACTAGTACTCGATGGACTTGACATTCTGGTTCTAATTGGTCCGAAATTTCAGACTAGAAGTGACGTGGCCAAAATATCTTTTCACCCTACTAGAGATTTTCTGCATTTTATCGCTATGAAATTCCAGTATGTGTTAACTGTTTTAGCTAGATTTTTCTGGATTCGGACTGAAGGCGTATTTACCATGAAAAAAAAAAATAGAATAGCTGAATACTTAGCTGGAATACTGCTATAAAATAAATAGGAAAGTATATAAGAGTACATTAGCTATACATAAAAAAAGGTTTTCCCGAATTTTCCTCCTTCCTGAGCGATTTATGGAAAACTTCAAGGTGATAAAGTATCCCCAATAAAGTTGAGTATAAATTAGCGTATCTTGGGAAGACGAATGGCGGTCGCGTGGGTCCGGAGTCAGGAAAAAGTTGAAGGGTTGGCGGGCCCACCCCTTTATTTACTCCTGAACAACAACCCTTCCGCTTTTGGGACGTTATTATGTTTGATAACATTCTCTATATCTTGATTTTCACATGAAGAAAAACGACACGAGAAGAAAAAAACAACTACGCGAACATATTTTTTTACGCTATAGTATGTGTGTACGTTTTGAAAGCATAATGTGCCTGAATATGTATGGGATTAGAACATGTTATGGTCATAACCCACGCAGATGTAAGTTGTTCGCATAATAAAGCTATAGAAATGCAATAAACGCATAGAAATGTCATAAGTCATTTAGCACGCTCACCGGTCGCGGCGTCGACGCGCTCTTGGCTGAGGACTTATTATAAACTGAGGCGATTTCAATTAAAACACCTGAGACGATTTACGATATTTCATGACATAGTGCATTTTTACTTACGGGCGACGTTTTTATGGTTTCCTATGCAAGTATGGTAAGTGGTCAATTGTGATGGAGGAATTTCGTTGTTATGTTCATTTAAATACATACGATACGATAGGTATATTAATTCTTTTATTTATTTTTAAACCTTGTTATTATTCTGAAATTTCTCGAATAGGCAGTTATAGATACATCGTAATTAATATATAAATGCGAGAAAGTTTCACGAAATGTCATTCACGACCTTTTCTTATGCACAAAAAAACTTGAACAAACTTAGACACCTACTATACCTACTACATATATTTTAACCACAATTTTAACTTTATATCGAAATTCCCACTACTATTGAACATAAAACATGGTTAACACCTCAAGGAAAATCTAGTACCTACCTATTAAGTTAAGTACATAATAGGTATATATTATTTATATAATATATAAATTCCCACGGCACACTGATAACATCGAGCGGTGTCCGACAGGCGAGTAATGATAGCTATTGCAATATCCTCACACCGCGACATGAATGCAGTACCAATCATGATTATTGGGCCTTGATGCAATTAGTTAAGTAAACCGCTTGTTTATCGTAAGCACACTGTCACGTGGTTTACACACATATAGGTACATACTAATAAAAACTCAACACTAACATAATACTTTTGTTGTGTACATACCTACGTACAGATCTTTTGGAAAGGGACAATAGAAATTATGACACTAAACTTCCAGCAGGTATGAATTTTGTAACTTAGATTGCAAAATTATAAAGGTTTTCCTAAGTCGAAGTAAGTAGGAAGGAAGTACCTAAGTATTTTTTTATAAGCATTATATTAAAAGTTAATCCAGTATTATTACAGAGTTTATTATATGGGTTCAATTCGGAGCTAACTAGTGAACGACGCCCGCTGCCGTACTCTAGTCAGCTCGTGACCAAGGCATAATCATGTAACTGTCGAAAATTCGAGCAAACAACAAAGGTGAAATGAAAACTTATCTCTGAAGAACCCCCATACTTTATCCTTTTTTCTCATCAGTTAATTTTAGACGAAAGTATCCATTTTCTATTTCTATTTCGGAAGGAACTTTTGAGGGCGACGAGCCCATCCGACGATTTTTCCTGATTACGTCGTTTTTTATTATACCTCTATAGCAATAGCATTACAATCTATCATTTAACATAGCTAGGTATAGAATAAGTAAAAGAATTGTCACAACACCTACTTTATATGTATTTGCACAAATAACATAACTAAAGCTCAAATCAGCTGCTAAAAGCTCTTGTTCATTTAGTAACTGAAATTTTACTCCGATTTCAACAGTAGGTGCCTGATAGAAGACAGATCGACCCTTACTTGTAGTCTATTCACTAATTCGACGAACGATTTTACACTTCGTATTATGTAGGATATTCGATTTTCCAAAATATACACTATCTGGGTAGGAGATTATGTATAAACGTTAATTCAATTGTTTTAATTTGTTCATACATCTCTGTCTGTGTATAAATAAATAAATGTACCAAATTGTTCGTCGAATTAACAAACATTAGTAGGTACATAAGAATTATGAACTAAAGCCTGCCTATTGATAATTATTAACTTCTTATACTTTGACAATGGGAAATCAGGGCCCTGGTTTATCTTAGTTTTATGACAGATAGCGCTGTTTTAGGATGGATAAAGTTCAACGTAATGACCAACTTCAGTAGGTACTGACTGCTTCTGTTAATTGTGTATACATGTTACAAAAGTGTCTAATGTTTGAATAATGAATAATAAAAATAAAAACTGAAATATAACTGACATAAGTCATCCTGGGACACCTACTAGCGACATCTAGACAAGAAATTTTTGAACTTTGAAAATTCCCCATTAGAGTAAAATCATTACCATCTTAGCAGAATTCGTCCCCAAGTACCGATACCTATGTGTTCACCTACAAGAACACGTTAGAGCGGCCAAGTTGATTCGCAATTTTGCATAAACGCCCGCCGCATTGCCCCACCCATAAAAATACAGCTTATGTAAAGGTACATTGATAGTCATGTCGCCAATTATATTGATCGGTACGTTTATTTTGATGAATATTCATTATAATAAAATATGGCCGGAGCATTTTCAGTTTGTGAAATACATACTTACATATAGGCTGTAATGATGTGTTTATTCTTGTGAAACCTGATAATAAGCGCCGTTCGAATGGAACTCATTTAAAATAATTAGGTATCTTACTTTATTATGGCTGCGAAAATAATCTACCCACCATTTATCAAGGATATTAACTCCCGTGACATTACAAATTCGAGTGCTACTTATATATATTGGAGATCGTCGACGTAAATCGATCACTCCTCTGGCCCCTCCCCTCCGCAGAACTGTCTCTGGTGCAAACTCGCCTATCCCACGATTTTGTAAACTGTTGAACCAATGCAGCAATCAAGTAGATATATACCGCGACTCTATAGGATATTTCAGAAAGCAAATATTTAATTATTTATTCAATCGTAACTACACAGCTTCTAACTGACATTGTATCAACAACACAGCCTGTTTTATTTTGTTATAAACCATAATTAATATTATGTATTTACACAAAGTACAATTACAGTTTTTTTAATTGTTATAAATTTAGTAGGAACAATATAAAATGCATGTGGTGTTTCGCCCTTAATTAGTCGTGCACTTAATGCATATATTAATTTTCTAATTGTGTTCAAAATATAAATCAATGTAAGAGTGTCACTTCTGTGGGTAAACCTTAAAATAAATAAATAAATAAAATAAATAATATCAATATTATTTACTTTTTGTAATGCGGGGGCCGCACTTACTCACTAGGTAATGGCGATGGCGCCCAGTTCTCCTCTTGGGTTGGATCCTAGGTGGATGGACCAAATGCAATGATAGGTAGGTAGGTATTTATGTAATAATGTCCAACGCATGTTGAAGAACTAGGTTCTTCAACATGCGTTGGACATTATCGTGTCTACAATAAATAACGGTAATCTGGGATGTACTTAGACTGCCTTTCTTCTGACTATAGGATCTGGCGATATAGGGTTATTCAAGCTATGAGCCTGAATAACCTATGAGACCAAGCTAAGATTAGATTTGATTTAAATTAATTAGATTTTTTTAGAGCTGAAAAATGTACTTGATCCCTAGACACTTTTGATGTGTGTATAAGACCTCATGGTACAACCACAGATCTGCATGGGCAATAGAAATCATAGCTTATAAAATGTTAGCTAAGCTTCAACTTTTGGTGCAATGTATAGAGCTGATAATAAAGGTACCTACCGTACTTGGAACGACAGATGTTCAATAACCGCATTCAAATGTATACCTACAGAACAGTGAATTGTTGCCATTCAAAATTTACAACCGCAATTAAAATCTCAGTTAACACGTCGTAAAAATTACAACTGATGTCAATGGCCAATCGTTATGTAATAAAATTTTGCACTCGAAGTCATAACGAAGTTTTATTGGTCACTTTTATTAACAAACCCGGAGCTGTTATAAATGGCTATGTTCACTTGTGTAAGTGCCCCTTTGAATATGTAACCCTTTTTGTAATTTAGATTTCGAGGCGATTTTTCAAAACGGTGTTCAAGTGGCGGATGATTAATAGGTGCCTAATGAACAAGTGTGCTCCATCGTAGACCACATCGCTGCTTAACATCAGGCAGGATGGTGGTCAAACGCTTGTTCAATGTCTTAAAAGAAACGGTATCTTTATATAACCTAGGTTGTGGGAATTCATTTTTTTTTTATATAAAAATACAAACTATTTTTTCATGTTCTCTTTATTACACTAAATAATTATTACATTGCAACTAAATTATTTCTTATGAGTTATGATCGAACAGTATTGCACCTATCTATATACAGAAACAAAAAATGCAAATGCAAATCATGTACAATTGTCTAGGATTACTTTGAATCACGGGGATAGGTACTTTAATTGGAACTTGACCTAAGTACCTAAATAAAGAATAATGTGTCGACTAAATAGAAAAGGAGGACTTCGATTTATATTAGATAAAGAACAGACATCTGCATCAGATTTAAGTTACCCCGTGGATCAAAGTAGTCCCAAGTTACGGTACCTACTATAATAAAATAAGCTAAATAAATTATTGACATAACTGTGCTTACGTATTTTATACAAGACTGAAATATTTTATACAACCGTCAAGGTTGGAATCACCAATTATTTCTTTTGTGATTTTGTTCAGTCTCTCCCGAATGTCCTAAATAATCGAGAGTGTGAGTAATCTCACTAAGTGAATCGTGATCGTTTATAAATAAGAATAATTAAGTAAAGATCTACCTGGAATTTGATGTAAAAAAAAGTTCATCTGTCAACTGAAAATTCGAGGAATTGTTTTTGTCGGTGAACCGTAAAGTATCAAAACGTTTTACTCCAATCTTTCTCCCTTTTTGTCATCAGATCCTGGTAGACCTATACCTACATTTGATTTTGACAACAGTCTTCTTTAATTATTGTAACCTTTTTCGTAAAAATAAAATCTCCAATAACTGCGGCGGTAATTATAAAAAAAAACTATTTCCACTAAAAACCTTCGTGACAACTGCATTGTGACTGTGGGCGTATGTAGCTCACATTACATTGCATTACGTATACAAAACACATTGTCGTTATCATTCTAACAAGTTGTACCACCATTGGTACAATATTGATTGTTGCAATTACATCTACCCGACTATTAAGTGGGCTGTCCACCGGGTAGCGAATGGTCGTCGTACTTTATAGCTTCTGTCGCGGTGTGGCCGTTGCTTTTATATACTTGAATAGGTACCTATGTATTGTTGTGGTAGGTAAACTTTATTTTACAATTAACAATGGACTAACCATTTATTACAATATTGAGAGTCTCATAAAAATAAACGATTTTATTACACTGTTATTACTAATTTAAAAATCCCAATGGTATAATTAGTAAAGAGATAAAATACCTCGCTGAAATTTTGTTTTGGTTTCCGAAATCTTCAAAAATGTAAAAAATGTTCATGCCCAAAAGTACACAAAAGGTAACCAAAATAATGGTAAAGACTATTCCTACAAAAGTTTCCGCAGCAAACGCATAGAGTATTAAAACAACACTTGAATTAATAGTTACCGCAAATTATAATTTTAACTTCAGTATTTTCAGTTGATATTGTATATCGGGTTGGAAAGTTTATTGTTGCGACGTGATGATATCGAGATTGCCGTCGATTGTGGTGCCCGGGGGCACAATTTAGCTGTTTTATTGCACTGGTGGGCGTAGGCCTCCCCCCCGTTTCGATTGTTACATGTTTGTGTTGGAAGTTCATAACGTATTAGTAGTGTTGTTTTCAAATATTGACACAATGAATTATTATGTGTAAAAATTAAATCATTGAGTGGACTATACTTTTTTATCTTGTTAAAATTAATGTATAAATAAATTACACACTTCACGCCTTTTAATCCCAAAGCGGGGTAGTCAAAAGCAAATGCCCACGTAATGTTAAGTGGAGGATAAAATCCTTAGTTTTGTTATACCTATTTAGGCCAACTAGCTACGTTTAGTACCTACATACCTAGCATGTATTTCTAATTCAAATGACTTCTAATAGCAAGAAAATAAAGTTAATAGCTGAAGTAAGGTAATGACAGTACTCAAGTCTATACTGATTCAGTAAACTAATTCATAACGTATTCATTCATTACCTATAAATTACTTTCGAGGCATGCAACTGCGTCGAAACGTCGAGTAAAATAACAAAGGTAAGCTCGAGTTTGGCTTTGATTATATTCGCGCCTATATACCCGGTGAACAATATTGAGTTATTATTCACCTACTCCTAGGTACATGTAGGTACATTCATTAAGGTGGTACTAGAAAACTAAAATAACATCTAAATTTTGAATCTTAAGACACCATGCACATCGGTCCACAAAACCCCTTCACCACACATGGTTGTACCGTTCAAGTCATTGTCCTAAAGCCTTCCACTCGACTCTGAAACACAACCTACCACAAAGTTCTAAACGCTCTAAGATCGGTCAAAAACGGTCTCATGAACGTAAACAATTAGTCAAAGAAGACACTCTAAACGTATGAGTTTTTGTACGATCCAAAGGTTTACTACAGCAAGTAACGCTGGAAAACAGTTAGGGCTGGGTGTCACAAAGCAGAGCTAGGGTCAAGCCAGGGTAGATGGTATCAGAGCTTCTGACGAGCACGACCTGGGAGCTGAGCTGCAGAATCGTGGAGCCTTTCGTTTCGATATTGATTTTTTATCTGCTTTGAATGTTTCATTTGTTGTGCTTCCTAGTTCTTTAGTTTTAA
>SJJU01013172.1:0-16877 GCA_012932125.1 Conopomorpha cramerella
GGATTGACTGTGTGAAAAATGATATGTGCGTGAAAGGTGTAACTGCAGAGATGACGAATGATAGAGATGAATGGCGAAAAGAAACGTGTTGCACCGACCACACCTAGTGTGGGATAAGAGCAGGAAAATGATGATGATGCTTTTAAAAGATGACAGTTCCAGATCTGCAAAACTGAAAAAAACAGGATTTTCCTGTATCATAATGCGATTTAGCATTGTTACTGTCGTACTTTGCTATCATCTCGTCGCATAGAATTTTTTTTTAAAGACAGGGCACAAGAGTTTGCCTATCATTCTGCTTGATGTTAAGCAGCGATGGAGCACACTTATTTCGTTAGGTACTTATTTACCCGTGACTTGAAGACCTCCGGACTATACTGCGCAGGAAACAAAGACTCCGGCAAGTCATTTCATATCTGAGCGGTTCGCACTATAAAAGTAGAAACGGAAACCGTTTGGTTCGCGTAAATGGTATATCCACAAAATGGTCTCAACATCAACATCTCTATGAAGAACCGTTCGACCACCATCCTGCCTGATGTTAAGCAGCGATGTGGTCTACGATGGAGCACACTTGTGCATTTGGTACCTGTTCATCCGTGGCTTGAAGACCTCCAGACTGTACTGCACAGGAAACGTCATTCGAAAGTATTAAACAGCATCTAACATAAAATATAAAACTAGATAAACAAGTCAAATATCCGACCAACTAGACCACCGCTCTAAACTCACAGACGACACAAAATTATACCACTAAAAAGAACTATCCTTCTTTCTGCATACGAATATCTCGTGTCTTATTTTCCACGTGTTCTGCTATGTTCCTCGGAAGCGCCGAAACACTACACCCGTTGGCCAGAATACAGGGTGGCTCATTCAAATCGGTCAGTATAGGAAAGTATGAAACTATACGACATAAGAAGTTCTGTTCTTAGGAACCATGTCATCCATTTTAATAACAAGAAAAACTGCACACTTTCATTAAAAAAAAGTTCCAATATTGTATTAAAAAAACAGTGGTCACTTCCAACATCTACTAAAATAAATGAAAGTATGTGAAAACAATACATTGTATTTTAGACATTATGTTTCATAGAAACATTTACTTCTTAAGACCTTTGGAATCGATATCTAAATAGAAATAGTGTCCGTTTTTTTTCTCAAAACAACCGGGTCTGATTCCCGTGCTGTGTACAGGTTATTTTTTAAATGTATGAATGCAGTTTTTCTTTTAATCAAAATCGGTGACATGGTTCCTAAGAACAAATCGTAATCTGTTTCAAACTTTCCCATACTGACCGATTTGAATGAGCCACCCTGTATATGTGAACACAGCCTTCCGATAGGTGATTGCTCCTAGTAAGTAGGTAGTGTCTTCATTGTTGCCCCCTCAAGTATCAAAATGCGTACCTATTGAATTATAGATCCCCCATACCCAGTGATTGACGGATCATAATTCAAGGACAGACGGCGAACCTTTCTCCCTTTCACGGTCGAACGCGTGTTAACAGTGGATTAGCACCAACGTATGTTGAACTACGCCAGTAATGTACGAGCTCACTCATAAAATTATACGCTAACAGAGTAGAAGATAGTACAGTCAGTACAATAACAATATGAGAAATATGGAACACACTTTTTAATATTTTGTACACAAACTTTTTTGGAAAAATATTAATTGAATTCATTTACTAACCAATGGTAGCTAGATTCAAGTAAGTACATACTTCCAACACACACTTCACGCCTTTTAGTCCCAAAGCGGGGTAGGCAAGGCACTTGCTAAGCAAATGCCCACGGTTCACCAATCGTATTTAACCCAACGTGACAGGGGGTAAGTCCATCGCCGTTATAGGATTGACCCACCTTGTGGTGTGCGGATTTCATCACGATGAAGGGTAACCATACACCATACGAGCGTTGCGTTGCTTAGATAGGCTCTGAAAAAGAGATCCATTGATACACGTCCAGTAGCTGGTCCCGAAGCCGCGACCTCCCCATCACAAGCCAAGTATCGGACCAACTGGACCACAGATGCTTTTCCACTGGACCACAGATGCTTAAAATATTCTTTTAAACCCGAATTAAAATTGTAAAAAGTAAATAATATTTTTACCACCAATTAAATAAATATTTCGTATTGAATATTGAAAGTTCTTATTAGAAATACTTATGTAAATGCTTATGAAAACCACAAGCTTGTAATATCTGTGACGTTATATTATGTTTATTTTAAAAAATCGACATACTGACTACATAATATCGGTTAAAAACTTACAGGAATTTATTACTGACTGTACCTTAGTTTTTATGTTTTTGTGATCGTATTATGTCCAGACTTTCATACTGAAACATAAAATGGCCGCTAGCCTGTGAACATGCTCTACGGAACGGAAACACCTTTTTATCATGAAAAATATCACGCTAG
Organism: Conopomorpha cramerella; assembly: GCA_012932125.1. Lineage (NCBI taxonomy): Eukaryota > Metazoa > Arthropoda > Insecta > Lepidoptera > Gracillariidae > Conopomorpha > Conopomorpha cramerella. The sequence goes on from SJJU01013172.1 coordinate 2,429, forward strand.
TGAGAATACCTCGCTATTTCATCCGATCCGACTTACATACACACATCAAAAGTGTCTAGGGATCAGTAATATTACATTTAGTATAAGTACATTTTAGAAGATTGCAATCAAGAATATTATTGACGTTATCGACCAGATAACAAAACTTGCCAGCCCCATTACTCTATCTGTTAAGCTCCTGTAATCTTTAAATTAGGTTACCTGGATGAAATCGCTATGAGCGATAAGGTCGCCTTTTGCAACTTTTCCATTGTAATTTTTTAAGTATTTGTAATATACAGTGTGCAATAAAGAGTATATTCATTCATTCATTCATTCAAGAGTATATTTTACAAAAACTGAATTCATTCATAATTTAATATTCAAAATGTGGTGATAAGTCATTGATTCAGGCATGGGGAATTTAGGTAGGAGACCAATCCAGAAGATTAGATTTGATTTAAATAAATTAGATTTTTTTAGAGCTAAATATGTTTCAAGTTTTCCATACCGAGATACGAGCCCTACTAAACGCTCTCGGTTGGAACATTATTCAAAAAACAATACTACAAAACTCCTGAGCATAAAAGTCAAAATAACATTTAATTACTTTCGATATTCGTACGTGACGATTCTGTAACACGTTTTTGAACGAAGTTGTTATTAACAAGTTTGTTACATTTCTCAGACAGATCATTATTGGATTTTCTGTGAAATGGTGATAATTTGAGTGCTACTACATTATCTGCCCGCAACGCAACGCTCGTACGTTGAAGAATAACATCGTGATGAAACCCGCACACAAATGTCTGAATCCTATAACGGCTATGGGCTAACCCCTGTCACGTTGGGTTAAATATGCAAATGTATGGTGAACCGTGGGCTGTTAGCTGCTGCTGCTGCGTGGCTTCTTAGGTGGCCTGTGCCTGCCCCGCTTTGGGATTAAAAGTCGTTAATTTATATAACTTTTTCTATAACTATTTTTTTTAATAACAGCCAAACTTTTCCCGTCTTTAGGGTCGTAAGAGTCGACCTAGAGAACTCTCCAGAAGACTGGCAGCAGCGCTCTCTGTGAGTTAAACCACAACACGATGGGGATCGCCAACCCGCATGCCAAACGTGCGTTATGGAAATCATTTGGGAGGCCCTAGTCCAGCAGTAGACGTTATGTGGATGATGATTACTCATTGTTACACGTCTAACACAGTAAACTAAAACACACAAATACCTACAAAGGCAAGTCCAAAACCTATTCCGTATTCTACATGACAACATGGATACAGCCTTACCATACATATATGTATGAAATTGTCTACTAGACGGTCTTGCAACTCAGTATGTCGTATAGCAACAATGTTTGGTACTCAATCTAGGACAATCTAGGAACTAAATAGGCACCTAACAAGCTCTAGCCACACTCTCCTAGAAACGTACATTGTTGTCTGTAACTATGTTGCTTAGGTATTTCGTCACTGCGTTTTTTTAGCTACTTTAAGAAGCACATACATTTGAACAAATGACTGTGTGTAGGCCTAGCATGCAAGTCAAGTAAGGCGGGACATAAAGTAAATCATGCATCGCTGTGGTTGGTTGTTAGGACTATGACACGTTTAGTTTCAACGATTCGCAACACCTTACAATGTCTCGTCATTCCTGGAGCGCTTTGCTGCCTGCCCCGTGATGTTAACTGATGTTTATACATTTCCCGTGGGAGTTTCGGGATAAAATATCAGCTATGTCCTATATCGATCTATCTTCCCACCCAGGTTCGTCAACATCCTAATTCTAGGTTTCGCGTGAAAGCATGGCCAAGAATTATGATGGTAGGACACACTCTCTGCCTACCCCTCTGGGAAACAGGCGTGACTTACATTTGTGTATGTAAAACAAACTGTACCATAAATATTTAGAAGCTTGTACACTGTGTTTAAAAAAATGTAACCCTGCTTATATTCAAATACCGACATCTAATGACTGGGCTGTAAATCAATAATTGGGTATAATAGATGATGTACAGCACTTTTTAGGGGAATGTGCCCGAAATGAGATACCCAGACAAGCCTTTAATCTACAGTATAATGTTACTTGTATCAACATTGGAACTTATAACTCCATTCTATCAACTCCACTCTGTGAGGAGGCCCTTTTTATCTTTAGGTCATTCAGGATGAAACCTCTTTCGGTCTGAGTGTCCTGAGATGGAGGGGCAGGAAGCCTAGACACAATAACAATAATTTTGTATAATATAATTTAATGTTAAATGTAAGACTTAGGGTACAATGGAGCTGACATTGTCATTGTAATGTACAAAAGCTCCTAAATAAAGAAAGATTAAAAAAAAAACAATAATTGGATCAAACATTCAAGCCAGTATCTTGGTGAACTTTTTTAATCGTAAGAACTATAATTTCATTCATTTCAAGACATAAAAGTGCATGATAGGTAACTTGAATAATCGAACTTTTATTATCTTTAAAGCACAAGGTATACAGCAAAAATTATAATTAAAATAATTGAGATTTGAATAGACGAGAGTATTCGATATATTGTCCATATTTTTTTAAACAGAGAAGCGCAGTACTATCCAAGACCTTGTTTATGTTGTATGTACAAAGGGGAAGTCCGTTAATAATACCAGACGCCCAGTAAAATGAAGGTCATGTTCAATGAACATGTTCTACCGGAACCGATTTCAGTACACTGCACCGTTCTCGAAGTTGTTAAAAAATACGTATACCTTGGGCAGACATTGCAGTTGGGTAGAAACAACTTCGAGGACGAGGTGAACAGAAGAATTCATCTGGGTTGGGCAGCATTTGGGAAGTTACGTCGAGTCTTAACATCAGCGATCCCACAGTGCCTGAAGACAAAGGTCTTCAATCAGTGTGTCCTACCTGTAATGACATACGGAGCTGATACGTGGACACTGACGGCACGGCTGGCCCACAAGCTCAAAGTCGCACAGCGTGCTATGGAAAGGGCTATGCTCGGCGTAGAGAAGAGCTAAAGAAGAAACCCTCGCACTGCGCCTTCGGATGCACGGGAGACTACGAAAGCCTTCTCCCTTTTGGACTCTTCGGTGCTGGATGACAGCATGGGCTTACCTCGCTGCTGCCTCTCCACAGGAGTTGTTTTACAAGGCCACTCTGCCTCTCTGCATACGGGCCATTCTATTCTCTGTAGATATACATGTCTACTAGCTGTGTATCTATTTAAGTAAGTGTTGAGAGTGTCTGTGGTCCACATGACTTGTAACCGGGAGGTCGCGGGTTCGAGTCCGGCTATTGGACGTGTGGGACTCTTTTTCAGAGCCTTTGTACGCAACGCATCGCAACGCTCGTACGGTGAAGGACAAAATCGTGATGAAACCCGCACACCACAAGGCGTGTGAACTCAATAACGCCGAGGGGCTCACCACCCGCAGGCATTTGCTTAACAAATGCCTCTGCCTACCCCGCTTTAGTATTAAAAGGCGTGATGTGTGTGTGTGTAAGTGTTGGTCGATGCAGGTACCAAAAAAACCGAGACAGGAAAGTGAACTCCAAGCGATTTTGGACCATGTGATCGTTAATCTTTATCAGCCTACGGATAGCGTCCGGATCGGTTCCTGTCTATCTGTATGAAGCAAGCTTTATGATGTTCAACCTCAATGCCCTCGGGACGGCACGTGCGGCGCCGCCCGCCGCGTGCTCACGTCTACAGATAAAATAGAAATCCACAAAAGTTGGTATTTACCTTGCCTACCTACTCCGACATCCTTGATGTTCCTTCTATTAATGGTTTTTAGCATTATGCTGTGTTTAACGGATCTTTGTGATAAGACTAGATCGTTCCGTACTCTTTAATTTTTGTTAGAAACCAAACCTGCACGAGTGTCAAGCTGATATTAAGCCCTTAGACCTTTATTAAAGGCCTTACTTTTGTAGCATAATAATGGCGGAATTGCTATTTCGAAGATACACAAAGCTCAACTTATCAATTGTATGTCAAATACGGAATAACCAGTTCAAGTAAATCTGTAATAACCGTTGTATAAGTGACAACGCGTTTATTGGTAAGAGGGTTAGTGTTTATGTACTAGTAATGGACGCCCTTCGATTTCATTGGAGCGGTTTCAGTGTTCATTTCTATTAAAAATTCGAGCATCAAGTTTTAGAATCATAACTATATTATTAAATTTTTCTCATATTAACTTCTAACCCCAATGTTTACCCCCTTAGGAGATGAATTTTGAAAAATACCACGTAAACATCTTAAAAAAGCCTTGTCCAAAATTTCAGATTTCTAGGTTTAAGGGCTTGGGCTGGGCGTGAATGAGTCAGAGATTAATTAATCAGTCACTTTTGAGTTTTATATACATAGATATTACGTATGTATTACATATAAACCTTACTCTGGAATCACTCTGTCTAGTACAGAAAACCGCAACATTATAAAACAAAGACGACTCCCGCTGTCTGTCCCTATGTAAGCGTAGATCTTTGAAACTAGGCAACGGATTTTCATGCGGTTTTCTTTAGTACACAGATTGAATCTTGATAAAGGTTTATATGTATTCATTCATATAATATCAGAGAAACACAGTTAATTAGCTATATTGGCAGAACAACGTTTTTCGGGCCAGCTAGAAATGTATAAATAGAAAATACTAGCTTTCCGGCCGCGGCTTCGCCCGCGTGGACTTCGGTTATATTGCGGTACAAAGGAATATTTTTGTTTTCCCTCGGGAATATCAATTTTTTTCGGGATAAAAAGTACCCTATTATTTAAACCGGCAAAATTTCAAAGCAATCGGTTCAATAGTTACGGCGTGAAAGCGGAACAAATAAACTCACTTTCCCATTTATAATATTAGTAAGATAATACGTTTGTTTGTTTGAATTGTACAGGCTCCTATTGTATATACTTATTGTATATACTACTTGATCGATCTGAAATATTATTATTGTACGTAGAGAGCGTACACGTGATCAATGTATCATGTTTCGTTTCTGTGGCAATCAATTGTGTATAAATAGACGAAATATAAAAATATTTATAATAAGTGTGAAAGTAAACATAGCAGTGCCACGTTTAGCTATGAGAAATAAACGTGTTTCTTTGAATTGCGTATACTGCGTGTAAAAGGACCCCGAGTAATAGTCTTAGAAACGTTGTTTATTTATACAGAGTGTAAAAAGCTCCCGGGGAATGGTCTTAGAAACGTTGTTGGGCTCGTCAATGTGAACAAATTTTACTATGGTGACAATGCGGGGAAACGCAAAGTTGTTTTTCTTCTTCATATCATCATAGACAAATTTTTGCATCGAGAGATGACATTTTGAATGGGGATTGATTTTTTCCATTTCCCCACATTGTCGACATAGAAAAAAGTTGTTCATATTGACGAGCCAAACAACGTTTCTAAGACCATTCCTCGGGAGCCTTTTATACTCTGTATAAGTAAAGGAAATAAAGCTTTTACACACATGGTCAATTTTTTCATACGCTTCTTTTTAGCTACACTATCCACAGTTTACATAGGCTAACAATACATAGTATAAAACACTGATTAAAAACCTATGTATGCTTATATCTTTAAAACTACGCAACGGATTTGAATGCGGTTTCGTTTAACCCTTAGCTGCATAGTGATGTAATACTATATCAGTATAATTTGCCTCGAATATTTTTTTCTAGCCGTCCCATCTATACATTTTTCATTCTGAATTATTGTCAAAGGTACAACTAATACGTATTATGAATAAGTTTTGTAATTGGGTGCTCAATAGGCGCATTGCACGTCGAGCTGCGGGAAAAGCCCCGTCTCATCTACATATTCCACCTTCAGGACCAGTGACCAGTAGTTCACACAGCTAGTAATTTTAAAAGATTGCAATCAAGAATATATTTTACAATTATTTTACAAGAGCGTCTGTGGTCCAGTTGGTCGGACACATGACTTGTAACCGCCTCCCGGTTACAAGTCTCGGTTACAGGTCCCGGGTTCGAGTCCGGCTACTGGACGTGTACCAATGGGACTCTTTTTCAGAGCCTATGTACGCAACGCAACGCTCGTACGGTTGAAGGACAACATCGTGATGAAACCCGCACACCACAAGGTGTGTGAACCCTATAACGGCGATGGGCTCACCCCCTATCACGTTGGGTTAAATACGCTTGGTGAACCGTGGGTACTTGCTTTATTTAGCAAGTGCCTCTCCCTACCCCTCTTTGGGATTAAAGGCGTGAAGTGTATTTATTTTTTTTATTTAAGTCATTGATACAGGCATGGATAATTAGGTAAGAGACCAATTCAGAATATTAGATTTGATTTAAATAAATTAGATTTTTTTAGAGCTAAAAATGTTCTTGATCCCTAGACACTTTTGATGTGTGTATATTTAAAGGAAAAATAAGCAGACGCGTTCGCGCGGCGGCTACATAGTTTAGAACATGAAGGAACACGCACACCTGTAAATGTTACGTTACCGTGACCTCCTTACACAAGTGCCTAAAGTCTCCATTCTATCGTAAATTTGATAAGCCAAGAATATGTAACAATACAGTGGTCGCCCCGCGATTTCGTTCGCCTAATTTCAGTATTTGGTGCAAACTATCAATACCCTATTGCGTTTGTGGTCCAGTTGGTCGCATATTAGACTTGTAACCGAGAGGTCGCGGGTTTGAGTCCGGCTCCTAGACATGTACCAATGTAATGGGACTCTTTTTAGAGCCTATGTACGAATCGCAACGCTCGTACGGTGAAGTACAACAACGTGAAGAAACCCACCACAAGGTGTGCGAACCCTATAACGGCGATGGGTCCTCCCCCTGTCACGTTGGGTTAAATACGCTTGGTGAACCGTGAGCATTTGCTTTAGCAAGTGCCCCCGCCTACCCCGCTTTGTGATTCTTGTATACAAGGACCCCGAGCTAGAAACATTGCTATTGGTAAGTAAATAGGTCCCTAAGGGACAAGTGTGTTCCATAGTAGATTACGTCGCAGCTTAACATCAGGAATGATGGTAGTCAAACGCTTGTTTATTGTGATTAAAAAAAAATTGAAAAAGTCTTTCTTATCTTACGTAATGATAAATTAACCCCTTATAATAATAACCCCTTTTTTATCGTGGGGAAATCCGTTATGGATACCCCACCGCTAACGGGGACAGCGGCGGGGTTATGTGGGCCTCGCACCCACTAAAACCCCACGGTGACCACTCCCGCGTTATTGCCGGGGCCCCCGGAACAGCCTTAGCCACTACGTCCAAGGCTCTTTTACGACAGGGAAGGGAAAACCTCAGTCCTATTCTTATGCCCGGGACTGCTGGGAACATAATAATAACCCCTAAGTAAAGACTTTGAGTTTTGTTTATTTGTAGGTACTAGTGGACGCCCCACGATTTCATTCGCGTACTTTAGTAGACATCCCAAATTTTAAGCGTCTAACTTGAGCCGTTTAGATTTTTCATACAAAAGTATTTTCCAAATTATATTTTTATTTTTTTGTAAAAATAAGCAATATTTATTTACTTTACAATACATGTGAGGATGGTGGTTTCCAAATGATTCCCGTTCCCGTGGGAATTTCCGGAATTCCTTTTTTCGTGCACCCCTACGGTACCTAAGCTATGTCCGTTCCAAATTTCAAGTGCTTACGTTTAGCTGTTTGGGTTGTGCGTTGATATGTCAGTCAGTCAGACAGTCAGCTTTTCCTTTTATATATTTTGATATTTACACAGTTTGCTACGTTATTATTACCTAAACGTTTGTACCTATATAAAGGTGATATTAACCGTAAAATTTCTTATTTTGTATAGAAATTTCGATAGAAAATGATGTTTTTTGTATTTACATTAATTTACCTCATTGTTGCGGGCAATGTCGTCACGATTGTGAGTGTTGTTTTGGTATTTATATCCATTATTTTAAGGAATATTAAGATACCACGAAGACTAAGTTAATACTAACATGGTAATTTGAAAGTCTTCGAGTCGCGGGTGAATAGGTACCTACCTAATGAACAAGTGTGCTCCAACGTAGACCACATCGTTGCTTAGCATTAGGCAGGAGGGTGGTCAAACGCTTGTTCATAGTGATAAAAAATTAAATGTACAAGGCGAAATTAAAAATATTAGCGAATCACTAGGAAATCACTTATCCCATGATTCTAAACGACAACAAACAACAAAGGGGGATTCCTCATGGACGCCCCGCCGCCATGGGGACCGCGAACGGAGTAATGTCGAACTCTTACCGACTAAACCCCCACTCCGCGACGCACACTTGGCGGGTCCTGGAAGTACCCGAAAGAATTGCGTCAGGACCCGCCCAATACATCCGTCCTGCTTCGGACTCCAGCTCGGGGCAGGCGGTGGCGTGTCTGCCCCAGCGATCTCTTTCGTCAGCGACGGTTACCAAGTCATAAGGTAGCGCAGTCCTTGTCTGGACCGAACAAGCAAGCGGTACCCCAATGACCCCTTTTAGGACGCCTTATTCGCCAGCCAGGGGATACCGTAGTCCTGTTCTTTTCTATACGCCCGGAACTGCAGTGCTGATGATCCTAAACAACATTTCCTAAGGAACCCCAACTCCGAGAACGAAGAAATATGCTTATGGACGGTAGTTTGACGTAACAACGTCAAACCTACAGTTGTTTAATACATAGAAAAAGAAGAGAAAAAGTGATCATGCCTCTCTCTTGTTCGTGCCGCGCTCTCGCTTGCGGAACGGGACAATGACGTCACCTTTTTCGTGCATGCAGTCCGTAATATCGAGTTATTAAACGTTACCATGTCAAAAATTACCTCTCCAAACAAAGTGGTAATCAGCTGATCGAATCGTATGTTGCGATGATGAGATGATATTTTTTTCGTTTTTGACATTGTTGTCAATTTTTGTACCCTTTACACGCTATACACATACATATGTAACGCAACAGGCTAAGGTTATTTTTAGTCGTACAATATAATATGTACTCACCTCATTTGAAAGTACGACCTTCGATTAGTGTTATCGACTTTTAATTGTTGTGAATCGGAACGCCTTTAATTATAGTACACAATATATATTTAGTCGAAGACTAATAATCTACACTCAGCTCAAACGTCGGCTCAACGACTAACTTTTGTGTTAAAATGCGTATTACTGGGCTCTCTAGCCCCTCTGGGCTGATTGGTTGCTTATGTCTTATCACTTCTTTCTTGGAGCCTTGGAGTCTGTGCTAGGGGGGGGGGGGGGTCAAAAAACTCCGAGACCTCTTAACAGAAATAGTATTTTGTGTAGTTCATACCTAACAAAGAATGACGACTTCAAAAGTAAAAATAGTTTGATGAACATTTGATGTCTAGGTATAAATAAAGTACTGACGTTTTAGCATGTGTTTCAGTCCTACTAACTATCAGTAAACTAACTATCCTATCAGTTTTGTGTCTGCTAATGTGGAAATATGTGACAACCATTTGAGGATAGACGAACACCTCCCCCCCCCCCCACTCCGCCATTAATATTACTTCTGTCCACGTGAACGAAGTTGCGGCAGCGAATTAACTAGTTCTTTCATATTAATTCTCCAATTCACAGGAATCTTCGCCAATACGACACCCTGCCGGCAGTCCTCAAATATTCATAGTCGACGGATGTAAGTTTCATAAGTGGGAAGTCGAGATATAGAATATTATGGGTCTCTTTTTCGGAGCCTATGAACGCTACGCAAGGATTATAGGAACTAGCTGACCAGGCAAACGTTGTTTGGCTAATATATTTTATTTTATTTTGTTTATTGGAGTGAAAATAGATATAAACATAAATAGTACACCGTTGAATGGTGTACAAAATATTAGCATAGTTTACATAGTTTACAAAATATTAGCACTTCACGCCTTTTAATCCCAAAGCGGGGTAGGCAGAGGCACTCGCTAAAGCAAATGCCCACGGTTTACCAAGCGTATTTACCCAGCGTGACAGGGGGTGAGCCCATCGCCGTTATAGGGTACAGGGACCCAGGTACAACTGAACAAGTGTGCTCAATCGTAGACCACATCGCTGCTTAACATCAGGCAGGATGGTGGTCAAACGCTTGTTCATAGTGATTAAAAAAAATAAACTTTGTTATACAGGCCTGTCAGAGGGTTTGACAACTGGAATGAACTATTGGTCAAGCAAGACTCTTGGTGAACTGTGGACATTTGCTTAGAAATCACCCTGCCTTCGCTTTGGGAATTAAATGCTTGAAGTTAATATCTTTTTTTATTTTATATTTTCAGTCGATTCTTCAGATATACTGACCAAACGTAGTGCAGAGGAAGGACCATGGTCGGAAAAGATGCTGAACGATTAAGACATGTAGGATTTTATGATCAAGACCATTTTTAACCGACTTAAAAAAAAAGTGACTAAGTACAATATTATTAGATTAAGGGCAGTTCTTGTATGTTTTGTGGAAATACAATAATTATTTTGTCTTTATTATTTTATTGAATACTAGTTGTCTCGACAAACATTCGTTTTGCCATAGGAAGATTTGTACCTCGTGCATTGGATGAAATACACCTTTTAAACCTTCCCTGGACGTCCGCGAATAATTCAAGACCAAAAATAGCCAAATCCGTCCAGTCGTTCTCTAGTTTTAGCCAGACTAACGAACAGCAATTCATTTTTATATATAAGAAAGAGAAGATGTATTTCACTATTCAAACTATTGATAATATCAATTGTAAACGTTTTTCATAACGAATAAAGATTTTTATACACCATCAATCATCTAATGTCATACATAGAGATAATGTCATGCCACACCAGATGTAACACTCTGGCGGTCAAGTACCTCGATCGCCAGAAAGAATAGATTGAATGTAATGAGCTGTATTTCTTCCAAAACACGTAGTAAAAAGGCGATTTGCCAGGACAGCTAGTATGTACTATATGCGAAAGGTTGAATGGATGTTTAGATGTTTGTTAAAATTTCACGCAATAACTACTAGACGGATTTCATTGAAACTTTAGTTATAGCCTACATTTTATGCCGAACCCAGATGGTTTACCTGCAATAATAATGTAAATCAGATTTACGTACATAGTTTAATATTTTGCTAGATAGAGATATGGATATCATAATAAATTTCATAAATTACATTAGAAAGAGACGACTCTATTTCTTTTAACCCGCCATTGGTGACGTATATGTCTGTGAGACCGGGTCGAGAAAAAAAATCGGATAACTCTTTGATCCTTTATCGATTTGCGTTGGGATTTTGAGTAGCTGCACTATTGCACGTCCGCCACCCACCCGATTCGTACGCGGCAGCGTAGCGGGCGCACATATTTGACTTTTGGCGCTAACCCGGTGCGTGAGACCGGCGTCACCAAACGCGTAAGTTTAATTACGATATTTCAATATGTAATGAAGGTTTTATTTATTTAATTTACGGCTGAATATGAAGATATTTACAGTTTTATGTTTACAATAAGTACAGAATATGAAGATATTTATAGTTTTAATATGTTTTCAGTAAGTACTTTCATGAATTTGGTGATGTTACGAAAATATTATAGATAAAATACGTTTTGAGCCTACCAATGAACTATCGTGTTTTCTAGTTTTTCAAATATTTTTAATACTTTCAGCATGTCTTACGAAAACGAGCAGCGACGTTTGGAAGCTCTTCTCGACGAGGAACATAATAAGGCTATAAGTTCTTCAGACACGTAGTGCCATGTTGCACGAGCTGTTTGAGTGATCAGGAACAAGGATTTTTAGGAGCAATTTTTTTTATTTTTTTTTGGAAGATGATACATTTATATTATTTTTAACGAGTTCCTAATGTCCAATGACCAAAGAAGGCTGATTAGATCTAATTGATTCGAGTTAATTGTAATTGTTTTGTTGATTTTTTTGTAGTCAGTCTTAAAAGTCTGTTATTTTTTTGAGTTTTATATTCTAAGCAAGATTGCGTAATAAACGAGTTGTGATTTACTTTATTCATTTGTTTTAATGTTGGGAATATGTATTTGACTAGAACTGAAGCCAGTAAAAACAATATAATTGTTTAATTGCATTCATAATATTTTATCAAAAAACCCGGTCTGTGAGACCGGCGTTACCAATGATGCAAGTGAAATTCACGTCACCAATGGCGGGTTAATTCTAATTAGGGCTCTATATTACACACTTTTTGAAAACACTATTAATTCGTTAAACAATAAAATTAACTAAGATTCACAGATCAAGGAGTACAGTAAACATATTTTCACCATGTAAACATTAGTATATGCGTGCTGAGTGGTCTGCGTGACGTGTCGATGCCGCAAGACGACTGATCGACGATGAGAGCATGCTTCTGTGGTAGAGTGTTCTGTGGCATGCTCTCATCAACGTAGGAACCAACACCTTGTATGGGACGTCGCTAGTACTATAGAGATCGTTGTTACCTACATTTTGCCTATAACACTATACCTACATTCTCTAATGTTGGTAATGAGCTGGATGGTTGCTTGCATCATGTGAAGGGTTCAGTTACAAAACCCACAGGGGCATCCATAACGGATTTCCCCACCATAAAAAAGGGGCACTCTTTTATTTTATTTAGTGTTAATATCATTTAGTGCCATTGAGCTGTTCACCGGTCAGGGATGCAGTCATCAAGCATTTGTTAAATTAGTATTAAGTCATATTTATGTTAAGTAGACTTAGATGGTTGGCTGATTTCCTGAGGGAACGATCGCTCCGAGTAGTCACAGATGGCTGCTCGTCCGATCTAATGGCAATGTATGCCGGGGTACCTCAGGGTTCTGTTCTCTCTGCAACACTTTTCCTGCTGCATATAAACGATCTGCTGAAACCCGGTATCTATGGGTACGCAGACGACAGCACTGTTGTAGAAAGTTACACATCTGACGCGCGAGCCAGCGGACCGCAAATCCGGGTACTCAGAGAGGCATTGGTTGAGCGTTTGAACCTTTCCCTTGGTGAAGTCGCATCTTGGGGCGAGGCCAATCTGGTCAGGTTCAATGCGCTTAAGACCCAGGCGTGTCTTTTCTCAGCAAAAAGGAGACCATTCAATCTGGCTCCCACTTTCCGGGATGTACCCCTGCCTATAGCCAATCGGCTGGAGCTTTTAGGCATGACGTTAACCTCCAACCTCAAACTTTGGCTCCTATATTGAGGCTACGGCCCAACGCGCAGCCAAGAAGCTGGGCATCCTCTCGAAGGTGCGACGGTATTTCACACCGGAACAGTTTCTCACACTGTATCAAGCACAAGTTCGATCGTGTATGGAATACTGCTCTCATCTTTGGGATGGATCAGCCAAATACCATCTTGAGGCTCTGGAGGCAACAGAGAGGCGTGCTAGAAGGCTCTTAGGTGTCAACAGGCTGTTTGATTCTCGGCTACAAAGCCTAGAGCATCGCCGCAAAGTTGCGAGCCTATCTGTCTTCTATCGGGTCCATTTCGGAGAGTGTGCTACGGAGTTGCATAACCTAAAACCCCCATCGCGTTTTTACAATAGGACAACCAGGAGAACGGCAAAACGTCATCCATACCAGGTGGATTTGCCATTTACGCGAACCAAACGGTTTTGCGTCCACTTTCATAGTGCGAACCGCCAGGATGTGGAATGACTTGCCGGAGTCTGTGTTTCCTGCGCAGTACAGTCTGAAGGTCTTCTAGTCGCGGGTGAATAGGTACCTAATGAACAAGTGTGCTCCATCGTAGACCACATCGCTGCTAAACATCAGGCAGGATGGTGGTCAAACGCTTGTTCATAGTGATTAAAAAAAAAAAAAAAGATGTAAGCCCTGACAATATCAAAATATGCCAGTTTCTTCCCGGTTCTTCTAGCCAGTAAAAGAAATCAACTCGAACAGGGGACGTTTACTTTTGTTTTTAAAATCATGCATGACTTTCATCAAGTTTTGTGTTATTCTACTGTATATCTGTATGTAATAGCACTTACAACGATCATGAAATAAATGATTTGATTTGAATTTATTACGAAATTATTTAGATTTATTCAAGCTATGAACTCGCAACTTGCAACTGAAGGCCGATATTGACATTTTCAACTCCTTAATATGCTAAATTTACATAAAGGGTCCGTGTGATCCTAAATTTCTGTTCACCTTCTTTGACGCGAGTGTGTATGTATGTTTTATGTTATGTTATGACAGATTTATTTGTCAATAACTTACTTTACCTTGCAACCGGAAGATCGCTGGTTCGAGCCCGGCTAGTGGACGTGTACTAGTGGGACTCTTTTTCTGAGCCTAGATACGTAACGTAACGCTCTTACGTTGAAGGACAACATTGTGATGAAACCCGCACACCACAGTGTTTGAACCCTATAATGGCGATGGGAACTGTGAGCTCTTTCTTTGATATTAAAAGGCTTGAAAAGTTTTTTTTAATCTTATATATACAAATGAATTGCTGTTCGTTAGTCTGGCTAAAACTAGAGAACGACTGGACGGATTTGGCTATTTTTGGTCT